>CBVK0103872622.1:0-12329 GCA_900067695.1 Picea abies
CAAAACTTGGTCAAGGACCAACAAGCCCCCAACACTCACCTGTGACTCGTCCCGAGTCACTCTGATCTGGGTAGCTCTGCTTCAAAATCCTCGATCTTGGTTCGAGCTGCTTCAACCTGTCGCTGCGCCAAGGCCTTCTGCTCGGTGAACTCTTGGAGAATTGATTCATTGACATGTCCCTCTAAGTGTTGTTCAACTGCAGTGACGAATTGCTCCAGTTCTTCTCCTCGACCTTCAATATCTGCGAACAGTTGGCAAGCCTCGTCTTGTATTTGTTGGAGCCTCTGAGTCACTTCCATGACTTTGCTCTGAATGGTGTGGACCTGCTTTTGAGCAGTGCATTGTTCTTGGGATCGCTTCATCCTCTCGACTACTAATAGGGGCTTCAACTACGCTTGCACTATTTTTGCTTGTATCTTTGCCTCCTGGAGCTGTGACTCCAGTGCCTTCAATTTAGGATCTTGAGTGAGTTGCTCATAAGTCTGAGCATTCTAATCACTTAGTTGTTTACATTCCATGGTGAGGGCATTGATTCTATCAACTGTGCTTCAAGCAGTTGATTCTCTTTGATCTTTCACATCCTACAGGGTATTTAGCATTGCTTGTAGTTATAAGTCTAATATTCTCTTTTAAAGCCGTTGAATGGCTTCGAAAAGCTTCGTTACTTGCTGCTCCACTGGTTCTTCCACCTTTTTCTCTAAGCCGGTCACAGAGTGAAATGCTTTGTTGACTGCTTCTTTGACTCCGAGCTACTCTGCGAGAAACTTCTCTTTCTCTTGCTCGATCTGTGCTTTCTGCTCTTCAAACTTTGTTTGGAGATCATCCTTCTCCTGCTGCGCAACTCGACATTGCTCTATGACTACTTCTTACACTTGCTTTAGGGCCTCTGTGGCCTGTTCTATTTCTTCCTGTGCACGATGAAGGTGAGCTTCGGTCACATCATCTAGTCTACGGAGTTGGGTAGGCTCATCTCCCAACTCTGGTGCTTCTGATGGCAGGGGCGTAGTGGATACTGCGTAACCAGATTGAAGGGCCTATTGTACCCCTTTGATTTCAACCTCAATTCTATCATACATCTCCTCTTGCTTGGATTCATGTTTATACAAGATGTCCTGTGAGGCATCTGCTACAACGGCGATGATGAAGTCAAAGTCATCAAATGTGAGCACAATTAACATCGTGGTTTTTATTGCTCTTGATTTCTTCCGTGAGGTAGGTTTCGTGGGGGAAACCTTTCTTTTCTTCAAGGGATCAACCTCATCAACAAGATCCCTAGGCGGTGTTACTTCACCTTGCTTCTACTGATTTTATTTTCCATTGGTCTCTTCTCTATATACTTCATCATCACCTCCTCGTCCAAGTGATACTGAAGCAGTTTCATCTGATGCACTTCTCAGGTATTGTACTTCTTCGGTCTTCTTCCTTCTGTTGGTTCCAAGTGTGTCGTGTTCTTTATGAGTAGCCTCCGAGTTGCCAATTAGTTCAGGATCCGACATTTCTGTGGGGTTAGTAGGGATAAGGAGGTCTGCTGACCAGTCCTTGGTTATATACTCAATGTCCTCCTTTGTGAGCTTATAGTATGACTAAGCTCTTGCTCGTCTTCTCGTGCAGTGATATAAATGAAGTGTCAATCTACAGGAAACTTCATGAGAGGTATGAACCGATGCAGGGTGTTCGGAGTCATGCGAGGGACAACTTCGATTGACCTCTTCAACTACACGTAGTATGTATGGAATATTGTGTTCGATTGCCATGGTTTTCCCATATCGCTTGAGTACCAAAGCATGGTGAACTTTGCAGTGAGTGGTTTGAACTGGTCAATGTCTGGGAAGGTCGTACCTTCCAGCATCTCCCAAGTAGTAAACACTTTGAGGATCAAGATCCAGCTAAAGTGGAACTCATAGCCCTGATCTTGAGCTTCGCGACAATCCAGTTCCAGCAGGTTGACTAGGTACTTCGCCCAATTCATCTGGAGTCCTTCTACACATTTCCCGATGAGGTCAACAACGAATCCTATGACTTGTGTAGGTCAGTTCTTTCTCCTGAGCTTTCCTGTGATCAGCTAGAAGGCTAGGCACACTACGCCATTCTGGATTGAAGCTACCTTGGAGCCTCACGTCCCCTTTTCTACATCACCATATGTGTCTTTAATCCTCTGTGCCAATGAGTGATCTGTAGCCTTCCCTAGGTAGAAGTATTATGGGTCGTGTCCCTACATGCTCAATCCGGTGATCCTATGGATCAGTGTCAGATCATCTATGATGCATCTATCTAGCCATAGATATCTACTTTGTTAACATTATAGTAGATATTTAACACACTCGTTAACCTCCTGGTGACTTTCAAAGTGTGGAATCTTCATCACATTCAAGAGGTTGAACTGTGTAAGGTTCATAGTCCATGTCTAGGGGATTATTTTTGAGTTCTTCCCCTTCGTCCTGGTCAAATACTTGTAAGGAGTGAGCATGTTATCTTGGCAGTTTGTGTATTTTGATTTGTTCATGAATTAGTTTTCATTACTGATAGAGAATATTTTGTCGATTCAGTAAATGATACTTCTGTGGCTAAGCTGATCTCGATTTCTAATCTCAGTCTTCACTTGTTGTCACATTTTTTTTGTGTGGTGCCCATCAAAGATCTCTAAATTTGGTCTTGGTCCTTACCCTCGCAGGGGTTTGAAAAGAAGGTTATGATTGTAACTTGGAGTGAAATCAATAAAATTGATTTGTTGATTTTGATCTCACAAGTGTATTATCTGATATTACTTTCAAATATGTGTTTCATTTGTTCCTTAATTCTCAAACACAGTACAAATATATACATTTTTACTTTCTTCTTTTGCACAGTTTAATTATAAAAAAGGACAACATTGGTTCCTTGTACATATACTTGAGAATCAATTGATAATTTTTTCTAAGGTTATAAACCCCGTGTGATAATCCCAACTATCTTACCCTACCCAAGAAAGATTCAAAAATGTTGGAGTGAGGTTCCTCATAACTTTTTCTCAACAAGGCATCCCATTTGTTTGTTAGAGTCCTCTTAGCCCCTATGGCTAATTGAACTAACCAAGATTTCTTATGCTTACTCCTTTGCAAGTGAAATCTTTCAACAATGTTAAAGTTTATGTAACTATGGCTAGCTCCATAATCAATTAAAATTGCTATGGTTTGGTTATCAATATTACCTTCCACTTCAACCATGGGGAGTTGATATTTCACTTGCTTGTTGTCTAAGGCTGCATAAATCCTTAGCATGTTTCCTCCCATGTCTTCCACTATTTCAGCCTCTTGAATGTTGTGGACGATTCTCATTCTTTCTCCTTTGTGAGGGCTATCCCTATATATGTGATTTCCCTCACATCCCTTGTAATGATCCAAATGCTTAAAATATCATAAGAGAACATAAGTACACACCATGTACAAAATTTGAGCTTGGAGCACAACTCCAAGATAGATAAGTCATATAATAACTCCTTAAAGAACAAGAGAACCTCCTTCAAATAATCAAATACATTTATACATCACAATTCACATGTCTACAATAATGAATACATGATCTCTAAATATACCTATTGAAACCTACACATGAGGCCCTTTTACTAATAGGCCCGTTGACTCTTAAAATCATCATGAAGTCACCATTTTTGCAGAAAATAAAATAAAATTATATATATATATATATATAGTGTTAGTAAAATAAACTTGGAGGAAAGGGCAATTGATTCAAGTGTTATCGAAGGATGTCTTTGATTTCAATGGATCACATGCATATTTGAGAATGTTGATGTGATATGAGTAAATGGTAATAGTTTAGTTCAAGTGATGATTAAATTTCCTTGACATGGGTTCATGGTTGTCACGATTGACAATTTAGGTTTAAAATAAAATAAAAATGGGTGTTAAAGCTTCTGGTCTATTCGTCGATATCATATTCACCTATTAGCTTCAACTAATGTATTTGATGAGTTTATTGCAAACCCATGGTTATGACTTGTTATTTAAAAAAAAGGATAGTTTTTATACATATACTCATAACATATCATTCATGCATTTTTCATTGTTCGTATATGTATGGTTCAATACATATGATACAAGTTATAAGAGCATGGTAATATTCACATTGTTGTAACTGGTCGTGTTGATTCAAAGTGATAAATGGTGAAACTTTGTAAGACTCGACACATATGGGATATATATTATAGAGGAAATGCATTTATGATACTTTGTATATAAACATTGACAATTATGATATCAATATTATTAATGAGCAGACGAAGGCATGTGATTTTTGAGGAGCTGGCAATTACTTGGCATTTAACGATTATGTAGGGTTTTGACTTGGCTTGTCTTGGGTTTAGTGGATGTTTAATGTTGGTCGTCACCCCAACACGACGTGACCAACTAAGTTAATGTACCACCAACATTGTTGGTATACCATCTTGGGTTTTGGCATTCGTATCATTTGGTTTTGGAGGAAGCTGGTTGGTAATTGCTGAAACTGCTCGAAGGCACCCTTTTAACCTACATGACGATAGGTACCAAGGTTTTGATTCTCTCTCATTTAATGTGTTTTTTTTTCTACATATTTTATGCTTGGCACTATAATTGCATACTGTGTTTGAAAAGTTGTTTGCTTAATCTCGTTTTTGAAAATCATGTGGGCTTAAGAGTTAAATGTTTTGAATCATGGTTGTTTCATTGTTGTGTTACTTATTTCACAGTCTGGTTGGTTGATTATGGTCGCCTCTGGAGTTTGTTGGCCTGATAATGTCAGAGTCACGATTGTGGGTTTTATATATCACAAAATCACTTTGCAATGGTTTCCATGGGAACTTTGTGAGTGTCATGAAGTTTAACAAGGACCCAACAAACCCAGTTGAGCTAAAGTCAAGTGAAGTCCAAAACCCTCTTTTTGTCAGCATTTGTTCTCTCTTATTCTATGATCTGTAACAGTCACAAGTCTTGTTAAAAAAAAGAAAAAACTCGCTAATTTGACTTGGTTGATAAGTTTCGACAAAACAAAGTAAAAAAAACACAACGTTATAGTGAACATACATTTGTTTGGGGTCGCACCAGAATTTTGAAGTTGAATTGTTGTTTTAAAATCACCCATTAAGTCTTAGGATTAATGGTGTGGTTGAATTGTGTTGCAGGACTAACAAGGCTTTTGAAACCTTACCTTTTTCTACATGCAAACCTTTACAACAACTCTAGCATGATTGGATGGTATTCGAACTTTTAATTTAAATGTTAGCCAAAGGTTTACCATTGAGTTTTGGGGTCGACTCATCCTTCATCGTTGTAGAGATTTTTTTATGAGAAGTCACTTGTTATTTTGGTTTTGATGATGCCACAAGTTTACCACAATGATGGTAGGTCAATCTAGTTGGAAGTTGTGCGTTTTTATCATCCCTGTGTAAAATGGGTCGCATAGTTTAGTCTTGAGATTTTGTTATACATTGATTCATATTATGGATCATTTGTGCACTGCAAAAAAAGAATATGGTCAATTGGTTGAATTTCATAAGCTTGATCGACATTGGTATGAACTGTTCCTTTGATGTCTCATTTAAGTTGTGTAGTTGTTGGTTGTCGATTTTGGTTTTCAGACGGTAATAGGAGATGATTGCATGGGAATATAGGGCAAGAAATATAATAAATTGGCATATAAATTTGATTGATTTGGATTAAAGGGTATTTGCATCCGACAATGAGTTAAAGATGAGACTATTATGGGATTTTCTTCAAATAGGATTTTATAAATTGTTTGGGTTTTTGGAGAATCAATGAACTTAACTCTGAACACTATGGTTGTATAATGATTCTATGTATTTTAATTACAAGAAATGTTTGGAAGAATGAAGTAACTATGGAGGAAATTGTAATTATAAGCATGTCCATTTTTGCATTCCCTTTCATACTTACCATTTTTTGCTCACTACAATCCCACTTCATTTTCCCAAATTTCCCTTTTATCCCCATGCTTAATTATAGTTATGTAATTACATAATTAAATGGATCAAAAGAGTGATATTAACTTGTTCAGGGTTAAGTATGTTTTCTAGCTGAAATGATATGATTAAGAGTTGATGAGGTGTTTTAAAAGATGGCCATGGAAGAGAACAATCCATTTTACATGTATGTCATACTTACCATTTTTGCTCATTACAAATCCCATCATTTAATCCCAAATCCCTTTCAAAATACTTGTTCTAAGTGATTGCTAGCTTTAAGAACATGGAATGCATGATGATTTCTTGCATATGTATTGTTAGGTATAGAGCCAAGCTTAAACTATTTTTTTCTGCAAAAAATTTAGATGATGGATTATGTCTTGCTCTGGTTCTGATGTGTGTAAATTATGGGTTAGCATGAGATTTTTTAGTAGGGGAAGCCATTGCAAAAGAGGTAACAATAGGGGTAGAGGATTAGGCCCTTGACATAGGGGAAATAAAAGGCCTAGATTTTCTATTCATTTTGATGCAGGTTTGGAGGAATTTAACCAGTTGTTGCAAACAAGTCTCCTAAATTTGGCTGGTCAACAAGCCTACAAGCCTTCACCTATTCCTGAGAATTCTCAACGTAGCATTGGTATACTAGTCCCAAATCGCCATTCTGCTTTTTTAGTTTTGCCTGAAGCGAGATGGTTGGCAAGATGTTGTGCACCCTCCTTCTAGACATTCACAAGGTTGGTTGAATGTTAACTAACCCCAACAACCTCCTTTCCATGCTTGGCCTACTGGTTCATTGCCACCACCACCTCACCAACATTCCAATTTTCATCCTTGGTCCCAAGATTCCTATGCACATCATAAGGTCAAAATCGCCGAACTTGAAAGTAATCCTAAGAAAGAGAAAGTAGTAGCCAAGTCAGAGTCATCACAAAAATCCTCTTAGTCAATTACCTCCCACATGCAAAAAAATGATCAGAAATCTGCTAAGGCAGGTTCATCTATTGGGAAGATTGAAGGGGCTGAGAGCAGTCATAACAAGAGAGGGGAAACCTCTCACAGTAAATATGATTTTTCATGATCATTTTGAACTATTCGACACTTGTATATGAACTTATCTTGCACTTTATTTTGGAAAATTTCATGTGGGACAACCTGTGTTTCTATTTGACAGTTTTGGATATTATATGCCTCATGCTTAGACATAGTTTTTTTTATGATGAACAAATTTTGGTAAATTTAAATATTTCCACCTGGAGTGACAAAGGGAATCACATGAATGATTTGTTTTGTGCATGATAATGAGATGGGTTTTATGATATGGCAAGTGATGTGTTAAAGCATTTAAGGTGGAAGATACAAGGATAAAATAGGTTATTTATTCTTTAAAGTCTATTAGGGGGTTCCCACTTCTTAGTATTATTTAGTACCCTTATCATATTATTATTACTATTTATTAATTTACTTGACAACTTTTGTATTAACTAACTAATGGTTAGTTGATGAGTAACTAAAAGTGGTTGAATGATTCAACTACTCTGGAGATATTTAAAGGAGTAAGTTGAACAAAGTAGAGGGAGAACACATTGCTCTGATAAGTTCTGTTCTTACTTCCAAGTGAGATTTCTTTACTACTTCATTCATATATGATTTCTAAGCTAAGAAACTTCTTGTGATAGCAGGTTCTGTTGAAGGTGATGAAAATCTAGGACCAGGTAGCATTGAATTCTGACATGCTTCTAGGTTGATTGTCTGTTTGATAGTTTGCATACTTCTTTTGGTTTCTGGATTAGTTTCTCTGTCTAAATAGGATTCTTGTGCAGAGTCATAACAGAGTGCAAGCTGTGGTTGTTAGCTTATCATTCTTGGTCTCATTTGAAGGCACCAATGGCCTATGTGTATGTTACCTTAGGTTTCTAGACTTTCATTTGGTCCATACTGAAAGTATGTGAAGTGTATTAGCTGTTACAAACTGAATGAATGAATAAAATCATTGATGGTTTTGCGACTCTCTTGGTCTCTCTTATTCCTATCACATTATGTAATTTTACTTATTATTTAAATTATTTTATAACAAAAGATTAGACTTCTGTATTTCATTTTCCATTTGACAAATAAATTTAAAACAACAATTGGTCTTTAAGTCAAATAACTTGAAGGTTAATTGAACTTACAATAATCCTATAAATTAGGGTGATAATACCTCATATCTTGTCTTAGACAAACAAGATTCAAAAAAATGTTGTGAGGAGGAATTTCATTTCTTTTACTCAACAAGGTCGACCCTATTACATATACATTTACACCTTACATGTACATTTATCCCCATATATGCCTCACCTTGGGGTCATATAATATACAATTAACCCTTTATATTCCCCTTTTGGGTCATAACATAGTACCCTCCAAAAAGATTTATCCTGAATGCTTTGCAATTAAAGGCTTCACATGTGATGAAACCAAGTAATATGGTTTTCTTATGTTCCTACTTTCTTCTTTCCATTGATGATGATCCATCCATACAAAACAATTCTTTTCGGTTGTAATCCTTGGTGGCTAGTTGTTACATAATTTTCTTTCCCTTGATTCCATGTATTGTTGTTGAAGCTTCTCCAATTTGTAGTAGATGTTGGTCTATGATAATATCTTGTTGCATAATTTTCTTTCCCTTGATTCCATGTATTGTTGTCGAAGCTTCTCCAATTTGTAGTAGATGTTGGTCTATGATAATATCTTGTTGAATAATGATTTTGTGATGCCATGTTCCATGAATATTGATGATCATTCCATCTTCTTTCTTGATAATGTTGATATTGATCTTCTTGTCTTCCTTGAAATCTTTCTTGATAATGAGGGTGTTGATATGGTTTCCCATTTGACAATTTTTCTTCATTCTGCACACACATTTCATATATCTTCTTTTTAGAGACAATGGAATCCTCTATCCTCTTTGCTTCACCTTTGATTACTCTAGCCTTGGAGATAATACCATCATATTTGGAATGTACCTCCTTTATATGAAATTTCTTCAACTATCTTCTAGTGACCTTCTTGAATCTTGTCTTCTTTCTCCTTTTGAAGTTGCAATGTCACCCTATTTATCAATTTCTGACATCCTTCTTCAGTTTTGGATTGCATTTTCAATTTTACCTCATCAGTATTTAGGGATTCCTCAACCTTCTTACAAATTTCCTCTTCAAGTCTTTTGGTAGTTTCTTCATCCAAGATTCTTATTTCTTCTTGATTTTGATAATTCTTCTTTTCTTCTTTCAATCTATTAACCTCATCCAATATTTTTTTTATTATGATTTCATAATCTACATATCTCTTCTTATTTTTTTCAATTATTCCCTTGAATCATCCTTTTTCCACTTTTCTTTGCTACTCTTTCCTTGCTTTAAGTTTTTAACCTCCTTAACGAGTGATTCATTAAGGGATTACATCTTGACAAACTCATCGTTTTTCTTTGTAATATTTTCTGAGATCTTCATTATCCTTTTTCAATTTGGAGACATTTTCTTTTGATTCCTTTAATTCCACTTGAATTGTATACATTGCTGCCATTTTTGCATCCCTAATCCATTTATATGAGAATAATTTTTTGTTGGTTGTGGAGCCTCATTATCTTCTTGATTTAGAAGTCTTGTTTCAGCCATGTTCAGATACCATTTATTGACTTTCCCCTCCCTACACGACGCTCTTCCGATCTCACTTTTAACCTCCTTAACGAGTGATTCATTAAGGGATTACATCTTGACAAACTCATCGTTTTTCTTTGTAATATTTTCTGAGATCTTCATTATCCTTTTTCAATTTGGAGACATTTTCTTTTGATTCCTTTAATTCCACTTGAATTGTATACATTGCTGCCATTTTTGCATCCCTAATCCATTTATATGAGAATAATTTTTTGTTGGTTGTGGAGCCTCATTATCTTCTTGATTTAGAAGTCTTGTTTCAGCCATGTTCAGATACCATTTATTGACTTTCCCCCCCACATCTCTCACTCGGATGGTCCAGGAGAGGACAACGAAAATTTTTGAAGCACCCCCCCCCTGGCAAGGGTTTGGGGGAAATGCCCCCGAAGAGAAATTTTTGGAAAAATTTCCTTGTAAAATATTGTAATTTCATAGTTAATATGGATTGTTCATTATAAGGTCACAAATATGAAAGTAGAAGTCGTGTTAGAGATTTTTTCTCTAGAAGGCAACCCTCTTTTGTGTATTTAGGTATTGTATTGTGGCAGTGTATGTGAGTGAATGTTGTATTCTGAGAGAGGAGACTGTAAGAAGAGGAAGTTGGGTTGTATCCCTTCATTTACTGGATAAATAATAAAGGAAGGACCTGACAATTTCTCTGGTGGACATAGCCCACATTGGGTGAACCACACATATTTGTGTCTCTGTTGTATTGTGTATCTTTTGTGTTTTATTTTCACATCGATTTTTATTTTATTGCTTTGCGATCCTCTTTTTTCTAACAACTGATATCAAAGCGAAAGTTAAATTGTAGGAAAAGAGGGTTCTTGATTCAAGTAGGAGCAATGACGAAAGATGGAAAGTTTAGGGTCAAGGAAGGACCTGACAATTTCTCTGGTGGACATAGCCCACATTGGGTGAACCACACATATTTGTGTCTCTGTTGTATTGTGTATCTTTTGTGTTTTATTTTCACATCGATTTTTATTTTATTGCTTTGCGATCCTCTTTTTTCTAACAACTGATATCAAAGCGAAAGTTAAATTGTAGGAAAAGAGGGTTCTTGATTCAAGTAGGAGCAATGACGAAAGATGGAAAGTTTAGGGTCAAGAAATTTAATGGCCAAAACTACCAGTTATGGAAGATTAACTATATCAAAAAGATCTTTACATATCGTTAGGTAGAAAAGAAAAACAACTGACAAGTATGAAGGATGAAGAATGATAGGTTCTTGACAGAAAGGCACTAGGAATGTTACAGCTATGCCTGGCAACGTCATTGGCTTTCAATATTTTTAAAGAAAAGACAATGGGGGATCTAATGGAGGAATTGACTAAACTATATGAGAAACCCTTGGCTTCCAACAAGGTATTTCTAATGAAGTGGTTATTTAATATGAAGATGTCAGAAGGTGGGTTTATTGCCAACCATTTAAATGAATTCAATACGGTTACTAATCAACTAAGTTCTGTAGGAGTGAAATTTGACAAAGAGGTTAGGGCCATTCTAATCTTATGCTCATTGCCAAAAAGATGGAATATCTTGGTCATGGTTGTAAGTAACTTTGTCTCTGGTTCAAACACTATGAAATTTGATGATGTTGTTGGTGTTATCCTTAGCAAGGAAATGCAACAGAAAATCACAGGTGAGACATCAGGTAATGCGTTGATCGTGGAGAATACGGGAGGACAAAAGGGAAAATGAAAGAGCTCAAGGAACCATGAGAATTATATGAAGGGCATATCCAAATCTAGACAAGGAAAGATAGAATGCAGGAATTGTGGGAAGAAGGGACATATGAAGAAAGACTGCATAGCTCTAAAGAAAAAAAGAGATGGACATGAGGAGAAAAATTAGGAAGGAAATGTAACGAAGATGTGTTACAAGATGCTTTGATTCTTTATTTAGATAATATTACTAAATCTTGGGTAGTAAATTTAGGGGCTTCATTTCATGCCATACCCCTTAGGAAATATTTCCAAGATTATGTTCAAGGTGATTTTAGACAGGTTTATTTGGGTGATGATGAGACATGTCAAATTGGTGGAATATGTAAAGTACAAATAAAGCAAAAGAATAGAAACCAATGGCTACTAAAAGAGGTGAGACATATACGGGATCTGTGAAGAAATCTAGTTTCAATTGGGCATTTGGCAAGTGAAGGTTGTATATCTGCATTTATAGATAAGGCATGGAAGGTCACTAAAGGATCACTGGTAATGACAAAAGGAGAGAAGGTAGGTACATTGTATTCATGTATTGGTAATGCTAACTCTTATATCTCTTTAGATTCTATGGGAGTGGATTCAACATTGTGGCTTCATAGGCTTGGACACATGAGTGAGAAAGGGACGCAGATACTTCACAAAAAAAATTTGTTGCCAGATCTCAAACAAGTTTATTTGGATTTTTGTTAGGACTGTGTTTATGGAAAACATAAGAGAGTCAGATTTCTCAGAGTCAGAAAGGAAAAGAAGAGTGAAAAGTTAGAGCTTGTGCATACAGATGTATGGGGACCAAATCAGGTATCATATTTTGGCGGCTCTCGTTATTATGTTACTTTTATTGATGATGCAACTAGAAAAACTTGGGTTTATGGCATTCAAAAAAAATTTGATGTTTTTGACCCTTTTAAGAAATGGAAAGCTTTGGTTGAGAATGAGATAGGAAAAAGGTTG
>CBVK0103872752.1:0-27617 GCA_900067695.1 Picea abies
ACCAAGACGACCTAGCGCAACACTGGGATAAGCTCTAGAACAACCCCCAATGGCCAAAGATTAAGATCTTCGAGTGGCTAATATTACACAACCACATCCTAACTTGGGATAACCTAAGGAAAAGAGGTTTCATTGGTCTTTCAAGGTGTCATCTATGTCAAACTCAGGAAGAAACAACCAACCATGTCCTTGACGAATGCATCTAAATTGCAGTATTGTGGGATTGGGCAACAAGTACCTTCCGTCAGTGAGACAGGATATCTGGTAACATAGACACAACAATCAAGATTTGGAGAGAAAAATACAGAGACCAAGCAGAGGTGAACCTCTGTTGGATCCTCACCCCAGGAATGATCATATGGTTGACATGGAAGGAAAGGAACATACACATTTTCAGAAACCAAAGTTGGCTAGAAGGGAAGATCAAGGAAACAATAACCTCCATGATACGTGATATGGTGATGAGAAGCAACTGCCAGGTGGGTAGCATGCAACCCATTGACTAGAACTCTAGATTCCTACAGGTTTTCCATTTAACTGATGGGCGCAACCCCAATCCAACCAGACAACAACCGCAACTTCAAGGAGGTGAGCACAACTGGAAACTACCACCTCCAGGCTCTCTCAACTTGAATTTTGATGGGGAGGCAAAAGGAAACCCAGGAAGAACAGGTCTGGGAGGAGTAATCAAGGATAGTAAAGGGAACATCAGCATGAAGAAAACCAGCAGTAAGAGAGGCCCCCAGGGAAAGGAACCTCCACAGAGCGCCTGTCAGATGACAATAATTGAACAGGTGGTCAGGGACGCAAGGAGCACCTTCCTCACAAAGGTAGACACCAAGGGGAAGATGATCATTAAAATATGGGAGGGAAAAATTAACAATGCTCGCAGGGGCAAAGCCTGGTCAACACTAATTCAGGAAGCAGGGGGGATATGGGACCCCAGAACCACACAATCGAGGATAACCCTCTACCACAGGATGGTGGAGAAAGCTTGGAGAACCAAAATGCTGATAGGTAAGATGTGTGCGAACTGGGGGGAGACCAACAAGACAAAAACCAAAGAGTAGAAGAAAGAGCGCACAAGAATTCTCAATCGCCTCAACAACCTGGAGATAGGGGTAAAAAGGCCGGTGGAGGACCAGAAAAGACAACAGGAGAAACAAGAGCGGATAGCAGGACAATTTCATCTCTATCTATGCTACATCCACCATATAGATATCACTCCAGCCGACAGTAATGGAACCCCAGCTTGCATCAGAAAGCTACGTCTGGTGGAACAGAGGGAAGAGAACGCGACACAACAAAAAGGGGACACAAAGCACCCCATCAACCTAGACTAGCGCAAGATCCGCCCAGACCTTGTCTCTCAAAGTAAGAGCTCACCCCACTATGTTAAGACTTTTTTGATTTCTTTTGATGAAGTTTTTAGACTGGATTATGGTAGCCTGGATTGGTTTCCCGTTGTGGCGACCCAGACACTTTTTGTTTATTTTCAGATATTGCACTCCAAGGACCCCAGATCTGGTTTCCGTTAAGGTAGATCCTGTGAATCCTTGTATCAGTTTTGTACTATAACTTTATAAAGCAATATAGATTCACACACTCATTTACAAATAAAAATAAAAATTGGACAAAATCTAAATTTTTTGTTGTTTAAATTGTATTTCTAAATGTATAAATAGATTTAGCATGCTGAAAAATTCTTAAGACATTCTCATTATACAAACTTAATCACTCAAATCTGCAGATCCAACCATTCATCACCAAATTTTGGGCAAAATCAAACAATTTTTTTTACGAAAAACAACCAAAACATACAACGTTTAGAATACTGCAAAATATAATGAAATCAAGTGCATATACCATTGATTAAAGTTTGTCGGTTCAATCAATATAGTAATGGCATAAGTTTTATCTTACATTCAACTTTATTAAAGTTTGTCTGTTCAATAGCGTGATGGAATGGACCTCATCTACCTCCTTCGAATTTACAGGAAACACGAGCATCGCTACTTCAAGATCTGAACCACCTGCCCCGCAATCAAACCCTCTTCTGTCTGTACACAGACACATATTTCTCCCTGTTTTGCTCCGCTACTTCAAGATCTGAACCACCTGCCCCGCAATTAAATCCTCTTCCGTCTGTACAGAGACACATATTTCTCCCCGTTTTGCTCCTGTGCCTTTATATCCATATTCTTTTACTCCTGCTTCTATATTCATACTCTGGCGTCCTGGTTTTTCTTATCTTCATACTCTGTAATACTCTGCTTCCCTTATTGGCTATTCTGCGCCAATCTCCTCTGCTATTCTGCTCTGATCTTATTCGCTGATGGAGCACGCAATAGATATTGCGTCCGCGGCACCACAACAGGCAGGCGTACAACTTCAGGATCAACAGGACACTGGATTGCTAGGGTTGGAAATTAAAGATGCAGAGACCCAGCTTGTGAGATGGCTTACGGATTCTTCCCACGTCGACATTCATACAATTGGTGTATATGGCATGGGGGGTGTTGGAAAAACAACACTGCTCAAAAAAGTCCACAACACCGTCCAGGTTAGTCACATTTTCGATCATGTGATTTGGGCTACTGTAGCTCAATTTCCAATTCAGCATATACAAAATGATATTGCTTCTACAATTAATTTAGATCTGCCAAACTATTCTACTGATGTGCGGAAGATGAAGTTGTCTGCCCATCTCAAGACGAAGAATTTTTTTCTAATTTTAGATGACATGTGGAGTCTACTCGATTTGAAAGAATTGGGGGTGGAATTTGGCACTGTCAAGGGTAGCAAAGTTGTATTCTCTACTCGAAATAGAGATCTGATTGGAGAAATGAACGCAGAAGAGTCCATGGAAATACGGCAGCTACCAACAGAGGAGGCGTGGGACCTGTTTTGCAGAGTAGCTTTCAAAGACGGCCATGTTCCGGAGGACATGGAGGAAATTGCCAGAGAAGTCGCCAGCGAATGTAAAGGTTTGCCATTGACGATAACTGTAATAGCCTCAACAATGAAGAGCAAAACAGCTATAAATGACTGGAAGTTTGCGTTAGGGCAAATGCAAAAGGTGGATTTAAGTTTTCCAATTACTCATCCTCGCATTGATCGAGATTTGTATCAACGATTGAGATGGGGTTACGATACCTTGCCCAGCGCTGATTTGAAAAACTGCTTTCTTTACTGTGCCCTATTCCAAGAAGATGCAGATATTCAGCTGAAGCGTTTGGTGCAAATGTGGATCTCAGAAGGTCTGGTTAAAACCAATGATGGGGACTACGACTATTTATTGAAACTGGGCGCAGTTATGTAAAGTTGCTTCTGGATCGTTGCTTGCTGAATGAGGATCGTTACGGTCATTATATTTCTGTTCACGATGTAATCCGCGATATGGGATTATATATTGGAGAGAAAGAGGAAAATTATGCATTTAGGGCAGGTCACTGGCTTCAGCATTTCCCCGACATGGAAGCTCTCGCTCATTGCAAACGATTATCAGTTCGGCACAACAATCTTACCTCTTTGCCCACAAAGGGATTTAGATGTCCAGAATTAGTTTCTTTATTAATAGGATTTAATGAGGATTTGGTTGAAATTCCAGAAGGCTTTTTCCTCAACTTCCCCTCTACAAAGGGATTTAGATGTCCAGAATTAGTTTCTTTATTAATAGGATTTAATGAGGATTTGGTTGAAATTCCAGAAGGCTTTTTCCTCAACTTCCCCTCTGTGAAGGTACTGGACCTACGCCGAACAGGGTTAAAATCATTGCCAACATCCTTTTTCTTCAACCTCCCCTCTTTGAAGGTATTGGATCTACGCCGAACAGCGTTAAAATCACTGCCAACTTCATTTTGGCAGTTGATACACCTTGAGTTTCTTGACTTGAGTTGGACTCTAATTGAGAATATTCTTTCAAAGATAGGTAATCTTGTACACCTTCAATTTTTGTATCTTATACAATGTACAAGCTTAATGTCATTGCCTAGTGAAATAGGGAAACTTACAAATCTCAAGTATCTAGATGTTA
This sequence comes from Picea abies, assembly GCA_900067695.1. NCBI lineage: Eukaryota > Viridiplantae > Streptophyta > Pinopsida > Pinales > Pinaceae > Picea > Picea abies. Next base: position 4,037 of record CBVK0103872752.1, read on the forward strand.
GATGCTGTGAGAACTTAATACCGTTTCCACATGACATTGAAGTACCTTTAAACTGCACTATTGTAGAGATTTGAACTTTGCATATAGTCACTAAATGAAATCTTTATATGAGAGATTTAGATTTGAACTTTGCATGTATATCATGAAAAAGTAATGATTTTATCAATTTTGTTATTTCTATTATTTAATGTTAGTAATGTTTTTTAATACGATAATATTTCTATATTTTAAAATTATTTTCCATAATTCAAAAATATATATAGTTGTATAATAAAATATTATTTTAAAAATATATTATTTTTAATATATAATTTTTTTTAAATAAAATAATTTACATTAAATTCAATTACAATTATGTTCAAACACGATGGTTTATATAAAGAATATAGAGAAATATTATTAGTCATATTGAGTTCTCACAAGTCTCGTGAGTTTGTTGTCTAGTTAAAAATGCTTGACATTTGAAAATCGTTGTTGGCGGGATTTTCAAAATAGAACCAGGGTCGAACACCTGCAACTCTGGAGCACAAGGTTATGGAGGTTACCATATTGGGGAGTTTTTTCCTTCTATCCTTTTTAGTTAGTGCAACTTCTTCTTTTAGTTTAGCTAGTCCACCTTTTTAGATTTTAGTTTACTACTCTTTTTGGTATTGAACTAGAGGTCGCTTTCTCAGGGGGTCTTTACCATATTCTCTCCTAGTTTTGCTTACCTCTTCTAAAGCTTAGCTGGGTCTCCTTTTTTAGTAGTGGCCCTCTGCTAGTCGTGGAACGGGTCAGTTTTCGACAGTATTTTGGTCTTTAGGTGGTGCACAGGTGGCTTGTTTAACTTAACCAACTTTGTTCTCTTTATTTCCTCCTTTATTGTTATTCTTGGAAACTGGGTATTGCTTGTCATGGCACTGAAAGGTATTAATGTCGGTAGTTGGAACTTTTAGGTGGAGCATAGGTGGCTTATTATCTTTAACCAAGCTTTGTTTCTCATTAACTCTTCCTTTATTGCTTTTCTTGGTAACTGGGGTGCTTGGTCTCTTGGAGTTTGAGCAGTTCTTTAGTGGAGCCCAGGTGGCTCACCCATGGCCCCTACTCGGCTGGTAGGTATTGATGTTGACGTAAGGGCATTAATGGGAGAGGCTGACAAAGGCCTTTGGCATGAGGAAGGTCTTTTCACAAAGGTGGATACCCTACGGGAGCGTATAAACAACTTAACTCACTCTTCCTTTGCTCCCACTACTCCGCTAGCTCGTCCCCTTAGCAAGTTTACTCGTGAAGCGCCCTTTTTCACAGACTTCCTTCTGAGCTTGACAGATTCTTTTCCGGAGGCGGAGAAGCACTCTGCTGTGAGCAGTTCGAGAGCAGAAGCTAGAGACGTTGGCAACTCAGGTGCTCAAAGAAAGGTGGTTAGAACTGTTCTTTCACCCTGAAAATGTCGTAGACACTGGAAATCAAACAAGGTGGTGAAACATATGGTTTTAGGGTCTGATATAGGACTGGAGGAGACTTGAAGAATGGATTTATGTGGCATGGTTAGGAGATTATCCTACGACAACATGTGTAAGGCGTCGCTCCTTATCTGGGTCGAATAGGTTTGGCCACCCCTGTTAGGATATACTCCAAAGATTTTATACTTATCCAAACGATGGTTTGGCTTCTTGTGTAATTCGTCAAAAGAAGCCTTGTTGTTATTGGATAGTAGGTGGGTTAATGGAGGTAGCAGTCTTATGTTAAAACGTTGGAGGGTCACTTTCGATCAGGTGACAGAGTATTTCTCTCTTAGACATATGTGGGTGATTTTACCTGGATTACCATTGCAACTATGGAACGAAGGAGCGATGCAGGCCATCGGGAACTCACTCGGTAAGTTTATCTTGGTTAATAGAACAACCCTTTCCGCGGCTTCTAGGAAAGTTGGCAGAATTCTGGTCGAAATGGATATACATCTCGAGCTTCCAGAAGTCATTGAGATCGAGTGGAGGGGTTGTCACGTTCTTCAGCGCCTGGACTACTTAGGCATTCCTTTTAGATGAAGTTTGTGTCGAAGCACCAGTCACCTGCAACGGGATTGTAAAGGGTTCTTAGTTGAAGAAGAGGAGTCTGAAGACACAGACCTGTTCAATGGTTCACCTCACTCTTCTCCGGACACTGGTTTCTTTGGTAACAGACCCTTCCACTTTGCACAGGAAGACTCCAGCTAGACTGAGTCCTTGGGTTCGTTGACGGGTAAGTTAAAAATTCATTGCTCTGCACTTTTTTCTTCTCTGTCAATGTGGGAATGAGATGCTCTGAATGCTTCTGATTGGCTCAAGCTCGCCACTACCAAAGATGACGTGTCCCCTATAGATAACAGGGGGGTTAGTGATCCTACTGGCTTGAGTACTGAGTGTCAGGTTGTTAAGGTTTCCCTATCGGTCGGTCATTCGGGGGTTGACTCTATTACTGTTCCTGTTAGTAAGGTAGAGTCAAGTATTAAGGTTATCCTGATTGTTCACTCCTTGGTTACTACTGTTCCTAGTCCGTCAGAACACACTCTCGGGTCTCCTTGTCCAACGATTGAGTTTCTTCATCACCAATTGGCTACCGGGAACTGGAAGAGGATGAAACCTCTCTTAATGCAGTCCTTGACTCGTTATTACCCTTTATTCGTGACCAAAACTCCACTGTTCAACTTCCCGTTTATCTTGGTAAATCTATTAAATAGAACCAGGGTCGAACACCTGCAACTCTGGAGCACAAGGTTATGGAGGTTACCATATTGGGGAGTTTTTTCCTTCTATCCTTTTTAGTTAGTGCAACTTCTTCTTTTAGTTTAGCTAGTCCACCTTTTTAGATTTTAGTTTACTACTCTTTTTGGTATTGAACTAGAGGTCGCTTTCTCAGGGGGTCTTTACCATATTCTCTCCTAGTTTTGCTTACCTCTTCTAAAGCTTAGCTGGGTCTCCTTTTTTAGTAGTGGCCCTCTGCTAGTCGTGGAACGGGTCAGTTTTCGACAGTATTTTGGTCTTTAGGTGGTGCACAGGTGGCTTGTTTAACTTAACCAACTTTGTTCTCTTTATTTCCTCCTTTATTGTTATTCTTGGAAACTGGGTATTGCTTGTCATGGCACTGAAAGGTATTAATGTCGGTAGTTGGAACTTTTAGGTGGAGCATAGGTGGCTTATTATCTTTAACCAAGCTTTGTTTCTCATTAACTCTTCCTTTATTGCTTTTCTTGGTAACTGGGGTGCTTGGTCTCTTGGAGTTTGAGCAGTTCTTTAGTGGAGCCCAGGTGGCTCACCCATGGCCCCTACTCGGCTGGTAGGTATTGATGTTGACGTAAGGGCATTAATGGGAGAGGCTGACAAAGGCCTTTGGCATGAGGAAGGTCTTTTCACAAAGGTGGATACCCTACGGGAGCGTATAAACAACTTAACTCACTCTTCCTTTGCTCCCACTACTCCGCTAGCTCGTCCCCTTAGCAAGTTTACTCGTGAAGCGCCCTTTTTCACAGACTTCCTTCTGAGCTTGACAGATTCTTTTCCGGAGGCGGAGAAGCACTCTGCTGTGAGCAGTTCGAGAGCAGAAGCTAGAGACGTTGGCAACTCAGGTGCTCAAAGAAAGGTGGTTAGAACTGTTCTTTCACCCTGAAAATGTCGTAGACACTGGAAATCAAACAAGGTGGTGAAACATATGGTTTTAGGGTCTGATATAGGACTGGAGGAGACTTGAAGAATGGATTTATGTGGCATGGTTAGGAGATTATCCTACGACAACATGTGTAAGGCGTCGCTCCTTATCTGGGTCGAATAGGTTTGGCCACCCCTGTTAGGATATACTCCAAAGATTTTATACTTATCCAAACGATGGTTTGGCTTCTTGTGTAATTCGTCAAAAGAAGCCTTGTTGTTATTGGATAGTAGGTGGGTTAATGGAGGTAGCAGTCTTATGTTAAAACGTTGGAGGGTCACTTTCGATCAGGTGACAGAGTATTTCTCTCTTAGACATATGTGGGTGATTTTACCTGGATTACCATTGCAACTATGGAACGAAGGAGCGATGCAGGCCATCGGGAACTCACTCGGTAAGTTTATCTTGGTTAATAGAACAACCCTTTCCGCGGCTTCTAGGAAAGTTGGCAGAATTCTGGTCGAAATGGATATACATCTCGAGCTTCCAGAAGTCATTGAGATCGAGTGGAGGGGTTGTCACGTTCTTCAGCGCCTGGACTACTTAGGCATTCCTTTTAGATGAAGTTTGTGTCGAAGCACCAGTCACCTGCAACGGGATTGTAAAGGGTTCTTAGTTGAAGAAGAGGAGTCTGAAGACACAGACCTGTTCAATGGTTCACCTCACTCTTCTCCGGACACTGGTTTCTTTGGTAACAGACCCTTCCACTTTGCACAGGAAGACTCCAGCTAGACTGAGTCCTTGGGTTCGTTGACGGGTAAGTTAAAAATTCATTGCTCTGCACTTTTTTCTTCTCTGTCAATGTGGGAATGAGATGCTCTGAATGCTTCTGATTGGCTCAAGCTCGCCACTACCAAAGATGACGTGTCCCCTATAGATAACAGGGGGGTTAGTGATCCTACTGGCTTGAGTACTGAGTGTCAGGTTGTTAAGGTTTCCCTATCGGTCGGTCATTCGGGGGTTGACTCTATTACTGTTCCTGTTAGTAAGGTAGAGTCAAGTATTAAGGTTATCCTGATTGTTCACTCCTTGGTTACTACTGTTCCTAGTCCGTCAGAACACACTCTCGGGTCTCCTTGTCCAACGATTGAGTTTCTTCATCACCAATTGGCTACCGGGAACTGGAAGAGGATGAAACCTCTCTTAATGCAGTCCTTGACTCGTTATTACCCTTTATTCGTGACCAAAACTCCACTGTTCAACTTCCCGTTTATCTTGGTAAATCTATTCTAGACTTTGCTACTTGTGACAGGGAGGCCATCTCATTGCGCTCTCATGCTGAAGGGGATGGGAAGGAGTTCTCCTGGTCTAGGGGCCTGGGTATAGAACACTCACCGGTAAAGACTAGGAGTGCTCGGAAAAATTCAGCAACCTTGTTCTCTTTGGAAAATAATTCTCATACTGCCACTGATAGTGGGGCACTTAGAGCATTGAAGGCCCCGACTCGGGCAAAATAATGATATTTCTCTCCCTCAACCTTAGAGGGACTGGAGGCACCATAAATTCAACCTCTTTTCGTCGTGTTTTGGATAGAACACACCCTGACATAGTTGTTTTATAGGAAACTTTGGTTCACTCCAAAAAAGACAAAACCTTCATGCATGCTTTACGTCCGACTTGGTTTAGCTGTGTTGACAATTCGGTTGGGAATTCAGGTGGATTGTTGGTTACTTGGGACCCGAGCATTTTTTATCTGGTTTTGTTTCTTACCTGTGGTGAAATTTTATTGGCAGGGTTCTGTATAGCTAGCAAAATGGAGATTTCCTTACTTAACATCTATGGTCCTTGTTTGGAGCGGAAAAAGTTTTGGAACCTATTGGTAGATTCTGGTTTGTTATCTCTTAAAAATTTAATCATCACGGGGGATCTCAACTTGACCTTATCCTCAGGTGAGATTTGGGGAGGTTCTTCCATTCTGGGGCCTTTGGCCGTTTTTTTCAAACCATACTTTCAAAATAATAATCTCATCAACATCGAACCGGGGAAGGTTGTCCCCACTTGGCGGAATGGCCATTTTGGTGTAGACTTGATTGCGAAAAGACTGGATAGGTTCTTCATCTCTGAGGAACTTCTTTCAATGGTTGGAATTTACAGGTCCTGGGTGGAATATCCTTTCGTATCAGATCATGCTCTGGTGTTACTCCAGTTGGAAATTACACCACTTTTTAAGGCTTATCCTTTCAAGTTAAATTCTCAATGGCTCTTGGACCAGGATTTCATAGATATGGTACAAAATCTTTGGAATGACCCAAAATTCCTTTGTGAGGGTGGAAAACAGAAAAGGTTGGTATGGAAACTCAAAGATTTAAAGACAAACACAAAACAATGGGTAAAGATTCGAAATATTAAGGCAAATTCTCTTATGATGAAGTTGGAGGAAGAAATAAAATCCACGCTGCTAAACTTTCTGGAAGGATCAAGACTACCAGAGGAGGAATCTCAATTAAAAAATCTTGAGCAAGAAAGGAACAGGTTACTAAATGAAAAGGAAGAACTCTGGAGACAACGCAGTCGGGCAATTTGGATCCACAGTGGTGCCCAAAACACAAAATTTTCCCATAATTTTGCAAATTTCAGGAGGAATCACAAGTATGTTTGAGAGATTAGAGATGAAGCGGGGCTATTGCATAATGGTTAGGAAAAATTAAAAGAAGAGGCTGTGAAACACTTCAAATTTTTTTTCAAAGTGCAAGTTACTCCTTCCACAAGTGACCATGTCAAAGTGGCAGGTCTTTTCTTTAGACTGGTAACTGAAGCCGAAGTTGAAGCTTTGTTTATTCCGATAAACTTGGGGGAACTAAAAGAAGTTTTAGCCAGTTTCAAAGTGGATAAGAGTCCAGGGCCGGATGGTTGGACAATTGATTTTTTTATTCAGTTCTTTGATCTATTTGGGGGGGATCTCTTAGAAATGGTGGAAGAATCGAGATTAAAAGGTATTATTTCAGGAGGCTTAAACTCAACTTTTCTAGCCTTAATCCCAAAAGTGAACAAGCCTCTCACCTTTGGGGATTACAGAGAAATTTCTCTATGTAACCTTTGTTACAAAGTCATTTCAAAGATTATAGCAAATCAGATAAAGCCGATTCTGTCCAGATCACTTTCAGAGGAGCAGTTGGGGTTTTTGCAAGGTAGACAGATCCAAGATGCCATTGGAATGGTACATGAGTGCCTCCACAACATTAAAAAAAAGAAATTAAAATCTTTAGTTCTAAAACTAGACCTTCAGAAGGCCTATGATTGCATAAATTGGGACCTACTAATAAGGATGATCCTACTACAAGTTGGTCTCAGTATCAGGTTGACCAATTGGATTATGAGCTGCCTTGTTTCCTCGTTCTTTGCAGTTTTACTAAATGGAGAGGCCACATATTTCTTCAAAAGTGGAAGAGGGTTAGGGCAAGGGTGCCCTTTATCCCCATTACTTTTTATTCTGGTAATGGAAGGACTAAGCCTGTTATTAAAGGAAAGCCAGCGTGAAGGGAAGTTGAACGGTATCAAAGTATCCAGAACTATAAACATTCTCCACATTTTGTTCGTTGATGATGTGATAATTATGACAAACACCACTATGAGGGAATGGTGGGAGATTGATAAGATTATTAAATATTTCTGTTTGGCATCGGGGCTTCAGGTAAATGGACCAAAAACTACTTTTCTCCAAGAAGGCTTGTCTGAGCTAGAATTAACTACTTACAAATCCTTGTTTCCTTACACTTTTTCTGATCTAGCAACGAGTTTCAAATATGTTGGTTACTACTTAAATATTGGGCCGCAACGAGTTGAAGACTGGCGATGGATGTTGAAAAAAATGGAAAAAAAGATAGGTCTTTGGTGTTATAGGTGGATGTCTATGGGAGGGCGTTACACTTTATTAAAGTCTGTTTTAGAAAGCCATCCTGTATACTAGATGTCTCTGGCGGCCATTCCCTTCTCCGTTTTAAATAATCTGAGAAAAATGATGTTTAATTTTCTTTGGAAAGAAAATAGCGAGTCAACCCACTGCCACCTCTACAAGTGGGAACAACTTACTTTACCAAAGAAATATGGTGGTTGGGGTCTTCGAAATATCTTTGACTTTAATAAAGCATTGGCCACAAATTCATTCTAGCAAGTATTAATGCGTGACAAAATTTGGCGTAAAGTTATAAAGGATAAGTATCTTCCTCATACGACTGTTAAAAATTGGTTCAGATCCTCAACTTTCCATCAAAAGGTGGCTTCAAGAATCTAGAGTGGTCTTTTGAAATCAATCCACTTGATCACTCATTGGCTAAGTTGGATTTCGGGCTCAGGTCAACTCATTGCTCTTGGTAGAGAGATGATCTTAGGGATGGGAGATAAGTCTTTCCTCTCTAGTAATCTTCTATCAACTTTAAGAAAACATAATATAATCTCTCCTTCATAGGCTAGGAGGCTTACTGATCGAAAACCCTCTTCCTCTTTATGGGTTAGCAACAACGAGCTGGGATTTTCTGGAGACATAGCTGCAAAATGGGACCAATTTAGGCGGGATCTTATTGCTTTTGGCGCATACTTACAAGATTTAGAAGATGAACTGATGTGGATTGGTGGAGATAACTCTATATATCTCATAGTTAAAAATATATATTGGGCTTTATTATCTACATGGGGTCAGTCGAGAATTGGAGGATGGAGGCAGTTAGTCTGGAAGTGGGACATCCAATTAAAAATCAAACTTTTTATATGGCTGGCAGTAAAAAGAAAAATTCTAACTTGGGATACTCTTCAATTAAGAGGATGGGAAGGTCCTAATCACTGTTATATTTGTAAACAAGATATTGAAAAAATCAATCACCTTTTTATACACTGCACTTTCACCAAATCGGTCTAGGAGAGAGTGGTTACTGGACAGGGATATACACATTGCTGGAAAGGGAATACTTTGTCTGATTGTTTCAAGAAATGGGTTGAAGACAAGATTGTCCTTTCTTTGATAGCTTCATACATCTATTGGTTTATTTGGTTAGAGAGGAACAAAGCATTATTTGAGGAGACTATTCCCTCTATCCACTCAGTGATTTATAAGACTTGGTTTTTTCAAAAGAGAGTCTTGGCACCTCTTAAAGGTAGACCCCCGAGAGACATATTGATCCCATAGCACATGAATACAACAATTGCTTGGTTCGATGGGGCTACAATCATCATCACCTTTATGGCTACAATCATCATCATCATCATCATCACTTATCTATTTCTCCTCAAAATCATTAAATACACGAATTGCAACATTGGGAAGTCTCTTGGGTTTTGGAGAAGAGTTTCTCAATTCTAAAAGACCTCCACTAACAACAATAGTTCCAATATCATTCAACTTGGTACCTTCGATTTAGTATATAGATGTTGGAATTGAACCATCTTCAAGAGCATGAAATAATGTTGTGATAAAGGAATTTGTACCACTTCTAAGGAAATCGTAGAATTTATGAATGCATAATTTTTTCAATTCGTTCTTGAGATTATTGTTTTTCAATAACACTTGATTTTCCAATAATGCAAGATCTGCCTATGTTAAGGGTTGTATATTTTTTATAAGGTAATTTGTTAAAGGAGTCTTTTCAAATCCTTTATTTGTTGCTTCCTACATACAATGTTATTTTTAGAAATGTAACACTGCTATTGCGAGCACTATGAATTTTTGGGACTAAATAGAGGTATCCTTAGCACTAAATAGAGGTAGTCCTGACAGATTCGGTTGTGGAGGGTTATGGCCTCCAACTTGAGGTTGCCCCCCAAGTTGAGTTGTCTCCCAATCTGAGGTTTCCCCCCAACTTGAGGTTGACCTCCAATAGGAATCTGAAAACCAAAAGTGACAGGATGACTGATGCCTCCGACTGGATTGGAGCCACTAGGGCTAGGACGATTAGATCCTCCAAACAAAGGTGGAGTAGGAATGTAAGGCCCCCTGGAGAGAACTTGGGTAGGTGTAGGAACAAACTGACTAGCGACATTATACCCAGGAGGAAAAAAAGTCTAGACCCTTCGGATGGATTTTGAGTAGGAATAGCAATGGAAGTGTTCAAAGCATTATACCCAGGGGGGAGTGATGGATTTGGTCTAAGCGGAAGTGGTGCTCCAATAGGATCTTGAGTGATAACCACATTTTCAGTAGAAACAGTCGTAGCTTGTGGGACCATCTAGAGAGGAAGAATTGAGTGAGAACCAACCAACAATTGGTCTGAAACTGTGGCGACATTACCGGTCGTACCGGTAAAATGGTCTAAAGATACCATGTAGGTAACAGACATTTCAAGCACTTATGATGCCATAGGTTGATTAGAACTCATTCCTAGTGTGCCATAAAGATCACATATTGAAGAAGGGGCATAACTAGGATTACAAATTCCAACAGCGTGAGTCGGGGCTCTAAATGATTCACTTTGAAAAAGTGGATCATCTACTCCAGATCCTGTGTTAGGTCCAGTAGGTACTTCAGTATTGTCAACAACAACAATTTGTCCTGATGAGTTCATCTAGAGAAAATGTGTGTCTTTTCTAATACTCAATAACATATTTGGGGGAAGACAAAATGCCTCTAAATAATTTGAAACAATTCGGAATCCCTCTAAAGAGTGTGAACCTCCAACTTGTGAGGCTACTTCGTTATTGACTGCTCCCTCAGGAGAGCCCTTTGGTGAGTTAGGAAGCAAAGGAAGGTAACCTTCCGGATCTTTCGGGGGTAGCCCTTGCATCCTACGTGAATGATGAAGGCCGATGTTGGTTGAACCAAACAAAGAACGAAATAAATCTATGGCCAACTAGAGAAACAAACAACACTCACTAATAAAATCTAGAAATCAAACCAAGCAAACAAAACTTCTTATTTCAAAGTGACTAGTTGGTGATGAAATCCAACGTTGCAATATCAAGACAAGAAGGGGCTGGGATAAAATGGGTGGAAAAGTTACGTTGAAGACCTGCTTAACAGGCTTACACTCTGGTGCAAGAACCCACACATAATCATGGGTATACCCTCCAAGGAGCCCGAGTGAGTTTGGCCAACATCGATTCCAGGTACCATGAAGACTTTCCCCTCCATAGTCACCTCGTGTAAAGACCCTAAAGAGGTAGGCTACTAAGGTTACCAACTACAACAATGATGCTTGTGGAAACAATCGACAGTCTGATCCACACACAAAGGAAGGGTATCTAACCAGAAATCAACTCAAAAAGCTCCCACACATAATCATGGGTATACTCTCAAGTGACCCCTAATAATATGTGTAATCTATACACTAAGACCAACAAAGCAGGGTGAGTAACTATGTCAGTCCTAATGCGACCTCATGATTGACCCTTGTGTTAGAAGGGCTTCCCAGGACAAAATGTAGCAATTGGATTTGAAATCTCCCTATCAAAAGATATTATTGTGTGTTTTGATGCTTTGGAGAGTGTTCCTTACAACTTATTCCAAAGCGCTATCCTAGCTAATGTTGATGAAGATAATTTCTAGAAAATAAAAGTTGCTGATGAATTTTAAAATTACGTTGTATTTTAAAGGTTGTTGTTTACTCAAAAGGGAGACATGAATGAAACTGATGATGTTGTGACCTTGACCCAATAAAATGCAAGAAGAGATGAATGTGCAATATTTCAATTTGATGAATTCTAATTACAGTAGGGAGAAGGTATTTCTCTTTGAAGTACAAAAGCTACGAAATACAATCTCTCAATTCTTGAATGAACAAAATCCCAAACAATCATGAACTTCAAAAAATTTCAAATTCTCTCTTAATCAAGTATTTTGAATACAATAATTTTCTTATGAAATATTACTAAAAATAATAAATGAGTTCAGTTCTTCCTTTCCTAAATCAAAACAAAGATGTAATAACAAAAGGAAAGCGTAATCCAAGAAAATTAACACACTCTCAACACAATTCCCAAATCAAACTTGTAATGTAGACAAAAATGAAAAAGATAAGAAAGGCTTTTGTCAAATGCAAACAAAAATGTCTTTCAATCAACAAACAATTTGGAAAGTGAAATCAATCCAAAACCTCAAATAAATCAAAGACCCTTTTTCAAACAAGCACTCAAATCAAGATCCAAAGATTATATCCTTGTGACAAAGATCAAAAGCAAAAAATTGCAAAATTACAAAGAAAGACTTTCAATCCATGAAAACCAATCAAACACAAGTTTTAAACTCACAAATCAATCAAACACTGGTATCATAAGTTCATTCTAGGAAATTGAAGCAAAACTGGGTGAAAAAAGAAAAATTGGCTCACTCCAACAATTCCTACAAGAATTGTCGCAGACTGACAATGGGGCTTAGTGCGACGAGCTAAGGTCGTCGCAGGCTACCAATAGAGCACAATGCGACATCATCGCACTGGTTTGCATAAGCAGGGTGTGACGCCAGAGGGTCGTCGCAGGCTATCTATATAGTACAGTGCGACGGTCTCTGTAACTAAGGAAAAAAATGGAAGAAAGACAAACAATCTAACTGAACTTTCAGACCGAGGGAGTCCAGATGGATCACCCATAGACTCAAAGAATGAATTCAACAAAAAGAAGGAAGGCTAATAGAAAATAAGAAGCAAAAAACCAAAATAAAGTCGTATCCCCAGTATGGTAGCCAATTTTGTTATCGGATTAATCAGTAAATGCGGACATAAACATATCTCCCTAGATTCCACTAGAAACTAGAACAAGACATAACAGAATATGAGACTTTCCCTAGGCTTTAATTATTGAGTTTACTAGCTAACAAGAGATAGATAACATACCTTTTAAATTTTGTTTCCTCTTTCCATTGCCATCATAGCTCCATTCCAATGCTCCTGTGATATTGAACCTGCAAAGGAACACAAGCCAACCAAAGTCAAAGCAACACAACATACTCAACAAGAACCTATGTATGTGATCAAGGAATCATACAATAAATCAAGACTAGTTTTATGGGAAAGAAACATATCACTGTATCATATTAAATAGAAAGTGGAGAATACAACGAAAGGCTTGATGTTGCAAGGTCCCCTTTTGATGGCCCTTTTCTCCAACACACACACATTTGCTCCAAACCCTTTGAATGAAGAAGATCCACCATGTAGCTTGTATAACCAAAGCAAAGCTCTCAAGAGGAAGTAGAACTCTCCATACAAATCTTAACCTATTCAACCTTAGCCTTTTCCATGAGATATCCCTCTTTATATAGTGTGAAAGAGAGATGGATGAGGAGATTAGGATGATCCCACCAAATCAGAGAAGTGAGTAAGATCCAAACCGATCGGAGGCCACCTCATCTTCTAGAAGATCCCCTTCTAGGGCATTTGTGAAATTTGACTTTTCCCAAGCTTAAAGCATCGTCGCACCCTACATACTTAGCAACCCACGACGACGTCATAGTCCAAGTATAGTGCAACATGCGACGATCAAGCATCGTCACACCCTATTAATAGAGCATCCTGTGACAACCTTCCTTCATATAATTTTTGGGAGAGGAAATCAAATCATTTTCTCATGTAGAAAGAATCTTTTAATATTTTTAGGGAACATGAACACATGATGTCAGTGGATCACTGGGGTGACCAAAATAATGTGTAACAGACATAAAGCCCCTCAAGGAACAACCAAAGAGAGAAAGAGACTAAAGATATTATCAAGCTACCTTTTAGCCATGACCCACATCATTGACTTTGAGCTATCTTGTCTTGGAAAATCTTGAGGTGAACAAGTATGGAAAGATGCCATGACAAAAGAATATTGGTCTATATTGAAAAATGATGTATGGGTTATTGTTCCGAGACCAGAGGGAAAGTCTGTAGTGACTTCCAAATGGATTTATAAAATCAAGCATGTAGCTGATGGAAGCATCAAGAAATACAAAGCGATATTTGTAGCCAGAGGGTTCTCGCAAGTAAAGGGAGTGGACTATGATGAGACTTTTGCTCTAGTATCCTGATACACTTCCATCCATTCTATCATTGCACTAGTTGCTTCCATGGGTTGGAAGCTACATCAGATGGATGTAAGGACAACCTTTCTCAATGGTGAAATTGAAGAAGAGGTTTATATCGAGCAACTTGAAGGATTCATTATACACAACGAAAGATCCCATGTGTGCAGGTTGAAGAAATCCCTATATGGACTAAAGCAAGCACCACGTGCTTTGTATGAAAAAATGGATGGATTTATGATGAGTTTGGGTTTCAACAAAAGTGTTGTTGATCCAAACCTATATTATCACATTGATGGCAATGAGTTCTTGATCTTGGTCCTATATGTGGATGAACTTTTCCTCACTAGTTCAGAGAGACTCATTACTGAATGCAAACAAGCATTGACTGCTAAATTTGAAATGAAGGATTTAGGATTGATGCATTACTTATTGGGACTAGAAGTATGGCAGAGGACAAATGAGATTTTCTTGAGTCAAGGAAAATATACTGTGGATATATTGAAAAAGTTCAGTATGACAGAATGCAAATCCATTCCTACACCAATGGTGATGGATTTGAAGAAGATGAGTGATATTGATTCAAGAGAGATTGATACACACTTGTACAAATAGTTAATTGGATCATTGATGTATCTGGTTAACACCAGACTGAATATATGCTATGTAGTGAATGTGCTTAGCTAGTTTATGAGCCAACCGAGACAAACTCATTGGATAACAACAAAACATGTATTGATAAACCTACAAGGCACAGTTGGTTATGGACTAAGATATGCCTCCAATGTAGACTTGAGCCTGCAAGGATATGCCGATGCAGATTGGGCAGGGAGTGTAGTGGAAAGGAAAAACACCTTCGGTTGTTGCTTTACTTTGGGGTCTGCCATGGTTTCCTAGTGTAGTATAAAAAAAAATTCCATGGCATTGAGTACCACCGAGGCATAGTACATTGCATTGAGTGTAGTAGTCCACGAAGCAGTGTGGCTTCACAAAATTCTGACTGATTTATTCGATCATGAGATGGATCCTACTACTATTCATTGTGATAACCAGAGATGTGTGAAGCTCTCTGAGAACCCTGTGTTTGATGATAGATCAAAACACATCGAGATAAAATATCACTATATCAGAGACATGGTACAGAGGAATACAATACATGTGCAATATCTTCCTACTCACGAGCAGATCAAAAATATCTTCACCAAACCGCTTGCCAAGACAAAGTTTGAGTATTTCTGTGAGAGACTTGGTCTAGTGGAGAATTCCTTCCTAGCTGAGAGGGAGTGTTGATGATTAAAGCTGCGTGAGACATCCCCCAAGACACAGACCTAAGAGAGAGCCCCTGAGTTGGGTGTGTGGTTCCTATCTGATACAAAAATGGAACGTTGTGCTGGCCTCCTTTGTGTAGAGAGTTGAGATGATACTCCAGATGATTCTCCTATGTAACACAGTGAGAAAGAAGATCTGTTGAGTTGGATGTGCCTGTGGATGAGCACAGGTGAATGTGTGGAAAATACCATGAGTTGGGTGCATTGTTCTGAGACAGAGATGAAACGATGTATTAGCCTCTTCTGAGTAGAGAGTTGAGATGATGAAATCCATATGACTCTCCTATGTAACACAATGAGAAAGAAGATCTGTTGAGTTGGACATGCCTGTGGATGAGCACAAGTGAATGTGATCCTAGTGGTTGAGCACTAGTGAGTGTAGTTATCCTGTGAGAATTAGTGAGATAGAGAGACATACCTGTGGCTAAGAATAGATGGATGTGCCCCTAGTGGTTGAGCACTAGTGGGTATATGAGATCCCTTGCTATATTCTTCAAGAGTCAGACTTACTTGTAACCCTATTTGTTATGTAAAGGACACAGGTCGACCCCACCTTAATGTAAAAGATTATTAATATGGTAATTATTAATTATATCATGAGTTATTGATGTCAGCTCTGTTGTGGCAATAGACACCACTTTTGATAGGTTCAGTCTAATATAATTAAAGGTAAATTCCCCATTGAGGAAATACAACACAAGTGTGATTTTGGAGATTTCAGCAAGTACTTACTTCTTGGGAAAAGTGCACACCTCTCTTGGGTGCTAGTATTCTAGGGTTTGTGAGAACCCTTTTGTGTGTTAGTATTCTATGGTGGTGGAGGTATTTCTCTTGAAGAATGTAGCAAAGGATTGGTTGGGTTTTCTTTCCTTATTGAGAAGGGTTTCCTAGGATAATTCTTGTGTACTTGTGCATGGTGTTTCTTATTGTGATCTTGGTTGCTACAACAAATTGTCTATGTTTTAAGTAAAATACTAAAAATGGAATGAAATTCATGGTTAAGCCTAACTTATTGAAAAATAAACAAGAGAGAGAGCATGACACACCATTTGGGACAACTTCCAGGCAGATCTGAGGGGTTTAGCCACTAGGAAGAACTTTCCAGTCTTGCAGCAGTTGTCATAGTTTGCAACAAATATTACATATCATCCATTGATCACACAACCTTCTTCTAGTATCAAGTATTATTTTTTCAGTTTTCTTATTGTATTCCGACTAAGATCCTTTTGTCATTGATCTAGCCAAGTGATTTGTTTTATTCAACCATATTAGACATTGTACTCCGTAGAGATATCATAATATATGATTTGTAGTCTTTTGTCTCATTTACTATCTGTATGCTCATTTATATGATGTAAACAATTAATTTTCTACACACACATGCAAAAATCACAAAGCATGTAAAAACACTCAGTTGAAATGCATCCAGAAACCCCTAGTGTATCAGATCAGACAATAGACATATCAGATTAGTAACATTTCTTAGACTATCCAGATCGAGGATATTACAGTGGTATCAAAGATTTCTTCCTTCCAGCCTATGAAGAAGTGATTTTCATGACCCTATGATTCCAGGATCAGGGGAAAAATACCCAGAGGGTCGAGGACATATTGGGGATGAGTACATTCAGTACCGCAGAGGTCATAGAAGAGACAAGAGAGATACGAACAGAATGGAATACACTCCCTTCCACACTCAGTCAGATACAAAGACAAAGTTAGAGGACAGAGAGCATATCATCTTTGAGATAGAGGTAGATATAGAGAGGAGTATGGGTGACAGACGAGAGATACTAGAGGGTAGGGGGAAAGGCCCCGAGACACATCCTGACAATACACATGCCATTTTGAATGACCTAGCCAGAGCATAGAGGGACATGATGAACACCATAATAGAGATGGCCATCAATACACAAATGATTCATCATAGCGTGAGCACTATAGGTGCCAATTCCGTGGGTGGAGCAAGTGGTTTGGGAGGACATTAGGGAGGTGGGGCTAGTGGCTCCAGTGGATCACAAGGTGAAGTGAGTGCACACCCTTCACCTATCTGGAGGATTCCCTGACCTTTATATCCACAGTTCCATGGGGGACAGTCATTGGGACAACCGGGGCATGCAATAGGACATCCAAGTCAAGGACAGGCGGTGCCACATGATCCATTCAGAGAGTACATGAGAGATTACTTGGAACTAGGGTGAGAGTTTCATGTAGACATGAGTTTTCTAGACTATTGTTCGATCATGTATCGAAACAGATCCCGAGAGGCACATAGGGGCAATGGGAAAAATCAAAACATGGATTTCATAAAGAAAGTGGGAAAGTTGAACATCCCTACTTTCGACATATCATCACGATGCTAAGCTCAAGCATGGGTACACAATCTTGACACATGTTCCAAGCTTAACCCGATGACAGAGTTATAAGATATCGACTTCACCACCTTGCACTTGGATGGGGAGGCCCATGAGTGGTGGTACCATGGGCTGGTAACCTTGGGTCACAACCACATTACTTCATACTTGGATTTCATTGAGAGGTTGATGGAGAGGTTTTACAGGAGAGATCCAGAGCTCCATTTTAGGGACCTTACATAGTTGAGATAGATAGGATCAATCGAGGCCTTCATCACAAAGTTCCAACGGAAGGCAATGGATGTATCTGATATATCAAAGCACAAATTGGTGATGTTGTTCACCGAGGCATTGACAAAGCCATTGAGGGGTTGAGTTAAGGCTTTCAAGCCTCACACCCTACAGAAGGCCATTGTGAGCACGAGAGACATGGGGGACTCAGCGCTAAATCACCAAACCTTTACCAAACCCTTTGTACCAAAGAGAGAAAGGGATCGGAAAAATCCTCAAAGGGAATGGAATGGTAAGCCCAAGTTGGATGATGACACCAGGTGAGAGTTGATGAGGAAGAAGCTATGCTTCTCTTGCAGAGACCCTTGGGTCCCATGCCACAGGTGAATGGGAAAGGGAGAGATCCATTGTATTGAGGTGGCAAAGTATAGTATGAATAGAGAGGAGGAGGAGCAGGACATCGGATCCAATAGCCTAGAGGAGGATCCATTACAGGTAGAGAAGAAACCTCCATAGAGACCATTGACACCGATATGACACCCTCCATATTAGAGGGACTATTCAGGGACATCGGACAATCTCCCTAATCAATGGTGGGGCCACCCACAACTTCAATGATGCTTCATTGGTATCAAGGAAGAAACTTAAGAAATAGGATTTTGAGGGTGATCTAGGTGGATATCGGTGGCCACCCACCTTTTCCAACTGACTCAAAATAGTTTTCTGGCAATTTTGGCAATTTACTATTTTTAGCAGTTTTAACTTCCGAGGCCATTTTGAGGGCCTAAATGAAGGTTTTTTGGGATCGAGATTCTCAATTATAGCCAAAGGCATGATTGATCTCTCAAAATGAATCTCCTCGACGATACCTTTCCAACGGGATATCATACGCCTAAAACGGAGATTGTATGCAAAAGTTACGCCCCTGAGACGTTGATGTACTAACTTACCCAGACAGGGCCCACATGACTTTTGGCACTTCATCTCCTAAGGTTGGGTTTTTGGATGTATAGGGTTTTTGGAATTCCTGTTTATTGTAAAAAGTCCTTTAGAGCCTCATTGTAATCATCTACTTGCGAATGAGCGCAACCGTCACATCTCTTCTCAGAGATAAGCCACCACCATTCCAACAAGCTTGTTTCCGTTGCATTTTACAGTTTCAACTTATTTCCTTATTGAATAGAAAACCGGTTTTACTGTATCTCTATTATTTTGTGTTAAGAACATGTTAATAATCTGTATTCATTTCGTTCTGCTCATAAAATCTGGATCAGTGGTATCAGAGCGGTCTGCTCCTTGTCGTCTTAATGCATGTCCCCAACAAGGTCAAAGTACAAAGAGTTGGCTCCCGAGCTTGTTTCTCTTGAGGAAAAAATCTCTCGCACGCCCAAGCAACCTCTCATGACAGGAGAAAACAAAGATGATGGGACAAATGAATGAGAAGATGGATAGTTTCGTGCAAATCCTTCGACGGCTACCAACAGGCGAAGCATCTTCTTCGAGCAGAGGCACCGCCCCCTTCAAGGTACATATAAAATTCAATATTCCTATATTTAAAGGTTAGATAGACACAAATGTTGTAGACAAGTGGTTGAATCTACTATAATGGTATTTTTCTCTCCATAAATTTTTGAATAGAGAAAATCTAACTTTTGCACTCTTCAAAGTCGTTCCCCGTGTCAAAGATTGGTGGGAAACTTTCTGTGAGAAAAAGGAAACAGAGGAACCCTCATTATTTACAGTCACGACCACCTGGGAATCCTTCAGGGATGCAATTAAGGAACAATACTACCTTGTCGGAAGTTATGATGACTTGTATACCAAATGGACCACACTGCGACAAGAAAGAGACCAAGCAGTGCCAGATTTCACAAATATCTTTCATACCTTGCACACCAAGATGGGTATCAAATATTCAGAGCGACATCTCATGCTCAAGTATCGCGACGCTTTGCATAGATACATCCAGACTGAAATGGAATTTCTGGACATTTCATCCTTGGGCACGGCCTACCGATATGTCGTCAAAATTGAGCAGAAGCTCAAACAAAAGATGCGACAAGTTGGGCCTGGGAACCCCTCACAACAAAATCTAGGAAAGGGAAACCCCAACCCACAAAACAAAGGACAAAGCAAAGATGGACAATATCAGGACAACCAGTCCAAGCCGCAAGAAAAGAAGGACACCGGAAAGACAAAGAAAGATACTGGGAAGTGGTGCAACTTCCATAAGAGCCCTTGGCATAACACTGCCGACTTCAACTCAAAGCAGTTGCTGGTGGACGAAGTGAAAGCCTCTGAATAAGATGTGAGTTCAGACTCTGAGCCAGAACCAAAAAGGGGAATATGAATCATTGATGCGGAACCTAGTTCCACTATTGCTACCACCAAGCTCCAACCTCGTGAACCAGACGAGCCAGAAGAAGGAGAACGCCTCTTCCATTCATAGATGTGGGTAAAAGGAACCCTGTTACCCATGATTTTGGTCGTCATGATGATATATTGATGATGGTGTACTCAGGCTCTTCATTGGAATTTTCTCCTGAGAAAGTTACCTTCATCTCTTTCCAAAAATCACAGTTTTGAGGAATGTTCGCAGTCTACCAGTATATTTGCCTGCGAGAATGTATGATTCTCGTAGGCTGCCTTAAGCCAGGGTGCGAGAATTTCGCACTGTGTTGAACTGCTAGGGTGTGAACTCTTACTAAAGAAGGGAAAAAGATGAATTCTTGAAGCTTCTAGAAGGGAATCTTCTAGAAGGATGAGATGACATTCGAATGATTATCCTAGTACTGGATTCCCTGATATTTTGAGATCATTCTTATATAAGTAACTAATTCATTCTCTCCTATATATTGAGAGAATTCTCATGGAAAAAGTTAGAAGCAAACAAGGTTAAGAGAGACATTGGAGAATTGGTGAAAGACTGTGTGAAGGACTGATGCTACAACAGCTAGGAAACTCTAGCAAGTTTATCAAAGGTGGTTGATCTTCTTCATGCAAGTGAGCAAGTGCGTGTATCAGAGCCAAGGGTCATCGAAAGGAAGTTTGCAACATCAAGGATCAGGTTGTAATCTTTACTTTCCATCAATATGATACAGTAATATGTCCCTTTCCCATAAAGCTAGTTCCACTTTATTGTATAACTCCTTGATCATATACATAGATTGATTGTTGAATAGATTGTGCTTTCTTCACTTTGGTTGGTTTGTGTTGTCTTGGTCTTGGCTGCACGAGAGAACTGGAGCGAAGCAGGAGAAACAAAGACTATAGGAAGCGATTATAAGGTATGTCACTTGTTCTTGCCTCCTAGTTCATTCAATAGTCAAAATCTAGGGAAAGAGTATTATTTTGTCTTACTTTGTTCTAGATCCAGGTGGATCTAGGGAGATCGGTTTGTGTCCGCACTTACGGATTTATCCAATAACAAACCATGATGCACTTCATCGTTGATAGCGGTAGCCAAAAGAACCTCATCTCAGCAAAGGTCGCCAAGCGGATGGCCCTACCAACAACCCCACACCCACAACCCTACACCATTAGATGGCTCCACCAAGGAAGCGATCTCCGTGTCAGCCAACAGTGTCGACTGTCATACGACATCAAGCCCTTTAAAGACGAGGTATTGTGTGATGTTGCTCCTCTCGAAGTTTGTGATGTTCTTTTAGGCCAACCTTATTTATGGAAACATCATGTTGTATATGAGTCTAGGCCTCGTAGTGTTATTATTACTTTGAACAGGAAATTGTACAGGACACTCGAGGCAGTCCCACCTAGTGCTATTTCCTTGATCTCTGCTAAGCAATGCAGGAAGGTCATCTCTCAGATGGGGAAGTTTGTCTTCTTCGCGATTCACTCTCAGAATAAGCAAAATATCACAACCACATCCAGGGTCACTGTGGACGATCTCTCCACACAACAGAAGAAAGTAGATAAGGTCGTGGAAGAATACTCAGATATCTTCTCCTCACCTACCAAGGTACCTCTGCACTGCCAAGTCAAGCACCCCATCGATCTGACCCCTAGCGCACCCCTGCCCAATGGGCTAGTCTATCGTCGCTCTCTGTTAGAGCATGAGGAGATCAAGTGACAGATCCAAGAATTGGTCCACAAGGGGCACATCCATCCCAGCTCATCACCTTGCGGAAGCCCAATCGTGTTGGTACAGAAGAAAGATGGAACCTGGCAACTCTGCATTGATTACTGGGATCTGAATAAAATCACAATCAGAAACCAACACCCGATTCCTCGAATCAACGACCTCCTTTATCAACTCACGGGGGCCAAATACTTCAGTAAGATTGATCTAAAGTTTGGCTACCACCAAGTCCCAATAGAACAAATAGATGTATGGAACACCACCTTCAAGTCAAAGGAAGGCCTTTTTGAATGGTTGGTCGTGCCCTTTTGGTTTGACAAATACTCCAACCACTTTCATGAGGATGATGGACGATATCCTACGATCATTCACCAATACTTTTTTAGTGGTGTATCTGGATGACATTCTCATTTTCAGCAAGACTTGGGACGAACACTTGCAACTTATTCAACAGGTTCTACACACCCTGTGATAGCACAAGCTATATGCCAACTTGGAAAAATGCTCCTTCGGCATGGACAGGGTCCATTACCTAGGCTACATCATTGAACAACATGGCGTACATATGGATCCAGCCAAGATCCAAGTCATCCGTGACTGGCTAGCCCCAACCACACTCACTGAGCTTCCTACGATCATTCACCAATACTTTTTTAGTGGTGTATCTGGATGACATTCTCATTTTCAGCAAGACTTGGGACGAACACTTGCAACTTATTCAACAGGTTCTACACACCCTGTGATAGCACAAGCTATATGCCAACTTGGAAAAATGCTCCTTCGGCATGGACAGGGTCCATTTCCTGGGCTACATAATTGATCAACATGGCGTACATGTGGATCCAACCAAGATCCAATTCATCCGTGACTCGCCAGCACCAACCACACTCACTAAGCTTCGGAGCTTCTTGGGCCTTGCCAATTTCTACCGTAGGTTCGTGTTGGGATTCTCCCATATTGCATGGGCCCTCAGCCAAATAAGCAGGGGTGGTGGTAAGGAGAAATTTGCATGGGGTTGGTCCCAACAACAACCGTTCAACGATTTGAAGAAGCCCTTGTGCTAAATGCTAGTAATTTCACTACCAGGCCTGCAACAACCCTTTGATATCGAGACATATGCTTTAGACTATGCAGTGGGCTTTGTTCTCACTCAGCACAACCACCCCGTGGCCTATCATAGTGAGACACTATCAGATGTTGTCTGTAAGTACCCTAATTATGACAAAGAAATGTACTCCATTGTGCAAGCTTGTCGCGAGTGGAGACATTACATTCTTGGGAAGGAGATAGTCATTCACACTGATCATAAGCTACTGCAGTTCATGCAGACAAAAGGGAAATTGCAAAATGATCGCCATACTTGCAACAATTCCACCTCAACATCAAGTATAAAACAAGAAGCACCAATCGCGTCGTTGATTGCCTCAACAGATAGCCAGTCGCGACACTCACAACGGTGCTAGACTCCTGCAACCATGAGACCTATGGATGGCCCCAACTCTATGAGACAGACCCAAACTTCACCACCACCTACCAAATGTTGGGTGCAAACGCAGTTGTCGATAATTTCTATCTTCAGGATGGATTGTTGTGTTGACTGGGCCATATCTGTGTTCCATCAAGTGAGTGAGCGAAGCTGATCTGGGAATCCCACTACAATGGGTGGCAAGACACTTCGGAATCGAAAAGACAATGGCAATGCTACAAAAACATTTCTACTGGCTGAAACTTCGACAAGAGGTCAGCAAGTATATCAGGTCCTGCACTGCCTACGCTATTTCCAAACTGACCACTAAGAAACAGGGCCTATACACCCCTCTTCCTACTCCTGACAGGCCATGGGAATTCATCTCAATGGACTAGATGTCAGGCCTCCCGTCCACCAAGCAGGGAAATGACTGTGTTTTTTTGGTTATTGATCATTTTTCTAAGATGTCGCTTCTGGTTGTCTGGAAGAAGAACATCACAGCAGAGGCCACCACCAAGA
>CBVK0103872772.1:0-27462 GCA_900067695.1 Picea abies
GGCATTCCTGCTGAACCGCTCTTCCGATCTCACATATCACATCGATATGACTTTACCACTATATTTCATATACAATAAATGAGCTTCCACTTTTCTTCAACAATATATTTTGGACAACAACCTACCAACCAATATATACAATTTAGAGTAGTCTAAACATTCTACTTTTTTAAAATTTTCCACACAGATTTTTCCCATCAGTTTTGTTCAAAATCCTGCCAAAATTTTAGAAAAAATACCCGAATTGTCCATATCAGTAGTTGAGATTGTACAACCCATATGCAATAATCATTTTTCAGAGTGCTAAGACATTTATACATTCAAAAATACAATTTAATCAATGTAAAAATGCAATTTTACAAACAATAACATAACCAAATTCCAATAATAATTATCACTCCAAAACATAAAATGTTTAAACTTCTCCTCTGAATATCATTGATGTATGATACATGAAAGAAGTGTACAAATTCATTAACTTTATCTTAAACCTTCATTAAATTTAGTTGGTGGGTTGTCCAAAATATGACAACTTTCTACATATATATTTTCTAATCAATACTAAAGTTAATTTGTTTGCACAGTTTTCTATCCAATATGTCCCATTTAGTAAGACTTTCCTAATATGAAGACAAAGTTACTTCACCTATTCCAATACAACTCACTAATGATATTCGAACTAGTATTGATCATTTTCCGCAGCTTGCTTCACACTTGTACACCAGTGAATACAATGATTTCTCCCATCTTTTTCGTATTGTGAATATAATGAATTTTCAACTTACTCTTCAATATGAGAGCTGCAACATTTATATGTGTTTGCAAAGAAGGGGAACTCACAATCCATTAAATGGAGAAAGGTGTTTTGTCGATGATGATGCTCGTGTGCTTTGTTGATAATGATGCTTGTGTGCTTTCTGTGCCTGGAAACTACAATAGAATTGGATAATGTTAGTGAGGCAACTACAATAGCATTGGATATTGTTAGTTATTCATTGAATCCATATCGTTCCTCACATATTATCTGGTCTATACCATGATAATCTATATGACCGCGTAAGGGGTCAAAGTTATTCTCTTCAACCCCATGATTTTGTTTTGAACAAAGACGATAGATTGGATGGATGGCCCATCTCTTTAAGCCACATTGAAATTTTTTTTTTATAGTGGCAGAGTTACATTGCTTGGGAGAATTACCCTGTGCATAAGTTGGGTCTAAATGGTGATTGTGGGTTGTATGTTTAATTGCCAATTCAGGTGTGGCATTTCGGTCTTGATTATTTTGGTTACTGTCATATATGTTCAACGAATGTCATTGAATTTAAATGATGGGCCCGATTGCAGTGATAGTGACTTCATTATTAATTTGAAAACATGATTTTTGAGTATTATGGTGGATTGAAGAAATGCATGGGCAATGGTTGATTTTGATAGTTATATATTGGAAATGGGTATTTTTCGTAGATTGTTATAAAATGAAAAGTATGTGAATGAAGGGAACAAAACCTCTTACAAATTGTATGTAATACATACTTTATTTTGATGGAACTATGTTGGATATTTGATTATGAATAGTGAACTAGTTAAATACACAAAAAATAGTATTTAGTCAATTGATTGATGGTTGATGCATCTCCTTTCGCAGAATGTTTTGTGGATCACTTAATTAATTTCATGAACAATAATATTCCTTCTTCCCTTCCATTATTTCACTTTCTGTTAATTAAAAACCCCGTCACCTCCCATATTCATTTTTCACTCCTTGTTCTGAAATTGATTACAGTCAATAGAATTTATGTATTAAAGTGGATGAAAGTGGTAGTCTTGTGTGGATTGCAATGAGGTTTTATTGGTTTTGTTTACAGTTGATTGTTTTTGTCATTGAGCAGTGAACATGTCTTAACCCCTTTCATTATATCATATTTTCTCTCAATACAAACCCCTCACATATCCCAGAACCCTTTTTCACCCCCCTGCTCATTGATTAATGGGAAAACAATTTGTATGGATTGGATTGCATGAGTCTGATACATTTTTGAGCCAAATTTATTTCATATTTTTAAGATTTGTCATGTATGGTCATTCAAAATGCTATTTTCTAATCGATCACGCATGCAAGATGAGTTTTTTCATTCAAGGTAGCCATGGTCAAGGAAACAGAGGTAGAGGTAACTAGAACTGAGGCCCAAGAAGGCTCAGGTTCTCCATACATTTTGACATTGAGTCATAATAGCTTGGGCAATTGTTTCATGCCAGATTCTTCAATTGGATTGGGCAGGGAATAGTCCAACCTAGGCCTAAAAGGCCTCCTTTGAAAGCCCCGCAAGCACCTGGTATCCCAGTACCTTCTCATGTCTCATTACAACCTAAGGTCCTTGGAAATGATGGATGACAGGAGATTGTCCACCCGACAGTCTCCCAACATCCTGGCCAACCCAACTTGTCTTTACCTTCTCCTCCAACGGTTAACCCAATTGCCCAAGTTGCCCCTGATCACTCACCAATGCAATCCTTCCATGCTAGCAAGAGATTGAAAACTGAGGTGCACCATGCCATTGATAAAGAAAAATTCGTTGTTGCCCCCTCCTCACCCTCCAATGGTTCTGACAAAATTGTGTCTTCCCGGATGCATTTGAGGGATGATTGTTCCCATGTAATAAGCGAGAGTAGGCCTAAAGGATCTGTAGATCCAAAGGAAAATTTAGGAAAATAAATAGGTGACAACAACAACCAAGGAAGGGTTGCATCAAAGAGTGAGAAATATGGATTTTGATATTTTATTATATCTATTGCTTTATGACAGTTGACTCATGGATCTTTGGACATCATGTTTAATTTTTGGATATATGAGTATTATTTTGAAATAATTTCAAATTTCATGAGTTTAAATTACCAAAAGTGAATATGTTGATGAGAGACACAAGGAGGTGTGTTTTTCTCAAATAATGGTTATGTTATGATTGATATGATTGTTATGAACTAAAGGGAGTCACAAGGGGTACCACCTACTAGTTATTATTTAATTATAAACCTTAATTATAATTATTACTCATCCCCCTAACTAAAGTTAATTGAGTATTTTAATTAAATTAACTAATGAGTTGGTTCAACTACTTCAACCAAATCTAATTTGTTAAAACCAAGAAGAAAGGGAGGAACAAAGGGGGATAGAAGAAGAAGCATGCTAAGGTTTTCTCTTTCAGTTTATGTTGAGATAGTTCAGTTTTCATCATTCATATATTCATCAAAGCCTAATTCTCTTTTGTGATAGAAGGGTCTTATTGTAGACAACAATATTCAGGTTTGAATCAAATCATTCAGACACTTGTTTCTCAGAGGTGTTAATCTATCTTTGATAGTTTGTGTAGACTTCTCTATTTCTGAATTAATTTTCATGACTGATAAAGGCTATTGTGCAGAGTTGAGTGGGAAACAATCTGTAGTAAGTTGATCCAACTTTTAGAGTTCATTTTTGGTTTTCTGTCAGAGGTCCTTTTGTATGTTCCATCGAGGATGTCTAAGTTTGACTTTGGTCCAAGATTTCTATATGAGATTTTGTAAAGAAAATGACTCTTTGGTGAATTGGAATGAAATAAAGGATTGAATTATGTCTCATCTGTCTTGATTATCATCTTGGTGTTTTTACTTCTGTTCTTACATTTATTTTAGCAACCATTATATTCAAAAAATTACATAAAAAGTGAATTTCCAACAAACGTTTTGTTGATAAAAGACTAGCCTAAGCACTCGTAATTAATACTTGTGAGTTAGGATGTTATTTTTGTTGGCTATAAACATAAGGTGATATTCTCGTTTACTTTGTTTTATCCAAGTAAAGTCTTAAAATGATTCAGTAATATTATTTCATATCTTTTCCTCAACACTTGGGTTTAATTCTTAAAAATTAAGAGCAAAGTTTTTGACAAGTTTTTGGCCTATAAGGCCCTTGTAGAAAAGAAATTTGGACATCAAATTCAAAAGTTAAGAATAGATAATGGAGGCGAATATGTGAACAATAATTTTACAAGTTACTGCACTACACAGGGAATCCAAATGCAACACATTGTTCCATATACACCAAAACAAAATGGTGTTACTGAGAGAAAGAACTGCACATTAAAAGAAATGCCTAATTGTATGATCCAATCTAAGGGATTAAGTCTAAAGTATTGGGCGGAAGCAATCAACTGTGAAAATTACATAGTAAATTTCACTCCCACAAAGGCTCTTAAAATATAACACCAGAAGAAGCTTGGACTAAAATTAAACCAGATGTAAGTCACTTCCATGCATTTGGCAGTATAGCATGGGCTCACATTCCTGATGAGAAAAGGAAAGCATAGCAACCTAAAAGTGACAAGTGTATATTTGTTGGTTATTCTGAAGATGTCAAAGTTTATAGACTTCTTCAACCACATTGTAATGAAATTATTATTAGAAGAGATGTTAAATTTGATGAAAATCTCTTGGCTTGCAAGCCTAATTCAGTGATTGTGCCTTCTTCGACCTGTGAGCCATCTTCGGCATTTGTGCCTTCTTTTGTTCCTATTATGGTTTCTTCTTCAAATGATGACAGAGAGGATGAAAATCCACCTCCACCTTCTCAGCTTCCTTCATATGATTCCTTTGAACCTGAACTAGAACCAGCTCCACCACTTCATAGAAAGGTTTGTTCAACATGAGAAGCAACTGATGATCTTATTGGTCACCCTTCAGATCAACGTCGAACACGTTCACAGTTCTAGTGAGCCTCTTCTCTTTTGGCTCAAGTTTAAGAGTCACATGATCCAGAAACATTTGTAGAAGCTTCAGTTCATCCAGATTTGGATACAACAATGAATTAAGAGTATCGTTCTTTAATGGAAAAAAGAAATTGGGATCTTCTACCTCTTCCGAAAGGAAGAAAACTTGTCAAATGTAAATGGGTCTACAAAACTAAGTATGCATTAGATGGAAGTGTTGAAAGACAGAAGGCTTGTTTACTGGCCAAAGAATTTTCTCAAGTTGAAGGAATTGACTATAATCAAACCTTTTCCCCTATAGCCAAAATGAATTCCATATACCTTGTTCTTTCCCTTGTTGCCTCACATAAATAGGAGGTCGATCAGATGGATGTTAAATCTGCCTTCTTGCATGGATATTTGCAAGAAGAAATCTACATGGAACAACCTCCAGGCTATGTACATATTGACTCTAGCCTTGTTTGTCTCCTTAAGAAATCTCTTTATGGTCTTAGGCAAGCTCCTCGATCTTGGTATGCCAAAATAAAAAACTTTCATATTGACACCCGATTCTCTAGATGTCATTCTGATCATAATGTCTATACCAAGAAAGTAGTGTAATGACCCCAAATCGTTACGACTGCAAGTGAAGTGAAAAGTGAAAATATTTTTTTTTTGTCTTTAGTCGAGAAGGAAACGATGACAATAGTTGAACCACACAACCTGACGATGAACACCCGCAAGCCGATTAGGCAACAGAAAACAATGACCCAAGCACTAGCACAACGAGCAATGGGGAAAAACATGTGTAGATCAAAATATAGAAGTGACTACCCACCCAACACAAACATGACAACACCTCCAAGATAAAGGAAAACATCCACAATCCCGACACAACGACCTTGACGACCAACAACTAGAACCTCTATGGTGTGAAACCAATGCATGAAGGCATTACAACCCAAATACCAATAACAACTACCATGAACAACACCTACAATGAGTAGAAAAAACCCCAGACTATTTATCCTTCACCTCTATCCCTTAGGGTGCGGCATGATCCCCTCATGAGAATCATGTCGTCCTCAGGTGATAAGTGTGACAATAACCCTGGCACTACATAACCTATATGGACCAAGGATGATAGGTGAATACAACTTGCTAGGAGATGAGTTATTGACAAGAGGACTACACCCACACCCCCCAATAATAGGTCAACAAGATGAAATATGATTTCACTCATTAATTTGTTCAAGATATTAAACGAATTCACCCATCAACCATAACCCATTACCTTTTTATCATGATGTCTTAGTGCAAAGGAGTGAACTATTAGAATGTGAGCATTATCATAAATGTGTCCCAACGGTGACCAAGAATGTGAACTATTAAATCGTTACTATTTTCATGAAGTTATTATAAAGGTGAACTAATATATCTAACAATGAATCATTGTACCATAATAATATCATGTCCATTAATATTGTCTAAGTAAGTGTTATCTATTAATGGGTATCAACAAGAAATCCATGTGTTATCTATAATAATAAATCACATTCTACATATCGTCATCAATCAGTACATACTATCAACAATCAATTGCTTGATAAAAATGAGGAGTATAATTTAGCTAACAACATGTTATTAATGGGCTAAAAATCAATGTCACCCAATCACTATACATACATCGTTGCCTAGTAAATACATAAAATTGTTGAGTTATATTCTAAAATCACTGAGTAAAAGATTCATTTTGGTCTCATACAATACCTATTACTGTGTAATACAATAAACATAAACTCAATGGGTTATACAATGGCTGATTCATTTGTTGTTCTATATTATATCGCTATCTATATATATCATTCAACTCATTGTCTATATATATTATACAATTTTTGTCAATTCTTTACTATACATCTATTACATATTAAGACGTTGATCATAAACATTCCAATCACTACCCTTGATATGATCAGGCATTACAGCACAACATTTAAGAGTCATAATGTAACTACAAATCGCTATTAAATAATTAAATTCTCTCCCTAGTAAAATGATACTATATCTAAGTGAGATTCGTTGACAAGCCATACAGGTATTAGAGTAAATAGGGGTAACAAGAGGTAGTCATTAAATGGTCATTAAAACGCAGTGGAAAATGATATACATGCACAACCGTGTAAATCAGTAAGTGTTGTGTGGTGTGCCTAAAAATTAGTGTTGGGTATGGTAGCATGAAAATCATGGTGTACCAGCTGTGTAAATTCCCCGAATTAGTGAGGTGAGTATCATTACACATTCTCGGGAAACCATCCAGAATAAATCAACATTAATCAACATCAATCCGTTGTTATTCCAGGGTTAAAACACAGTCAACTAAGGATTAATTTCTTTGCCAATCAAGTAAATATTCAGTAGCATTTGAAGGTTAAATGCAAACACACAATAAATTTTGCAGACAGATAGAGATTCGTTGTCAATTAAATGAGCTCGTTGTGTAAAAAGAAGGATGAATTCATTGTAAAAATTGGAAAATTCACTCAGGGGCACTACCCTAGTTGGGGAAATCACCAAGTGCTTTAGTGTCTATCACTCTAAATGATCAGTTTCATTACTATAAACGAATTCAAATTCGAAGAAAGTAAATGATTCAGCTAAAGGAATTTTATGGTTTACTTAACAATAAATAAATAAATAAATGAATTCAGAAAATCAGACACAGTTAATGGTTATTCTCAAGGTCAAAACGCAAGTAGAAGCACAGTAGCTACACCCCATTTCACATAGTAGAACCACCACTATTGTAAAAACAAAGCACTACCCATTACACAACATATACGTAGACAAAAATAAAACTAAAAAACATAGAGAAAAAAAAATAAAACACAGTCAAGTAAATGCGTAACTATGATGTGGGAAGCATGCGGTCAAATTTATTGATCTAACATAGATAGACAATTTGTGGAGGAACAAACACCGTGTAAATTTTCCAACAAAAGGAAATAAATTGCTCAAGAGAAATTGTTGTTAAGGATCACATAATTTTGTTCTCATGTAATTGTCAAAGAAAATGCAGGGTACCAAAATAGTTAAGAAAACGCATTGAAAATGAACTCGACAGGGTAAAGAAATGAAGGTTCGCGGTCAATGTAATAGTAACAAAAATTGCAAAGTAAGATTCACCATGTAATTAAAGGTAAAAATTACAGTATGGAAAGGGTGAAGATCGTAGAGAATTCTAAGTGATATCTCCCAGTCATTCACCGAAAAAAAACGCAGTCCAAAATAATTTATAAACTATCATTCGACTGGGAAAATACGCAAGTTAAATTTGTCTTAAAAAATATTAAAGTGCAGAGATAAAATCACAACAAGGAGCAAGACAATCACTCGACCAGGAACAATCAAAAGTGGTAGACATATGGGAAAACTATCCTTTGCTCATCATCCACGCACAGAAAAGTAGGGCATTAGAATCTATAGGTCGCTATGCACCGAAGCGATGACCGTCGATTCGGATCTTGGCCGACCACTCAGGCCTGGAATGATGAACTAGGGATGAGGACGGAGTAAAAATTACAACTCTTCACAACCAATCAATAAAACCTATACAATAGTCACAACATCCAGGGATCGATTTCCAAGGGAATCAATTCAAGCAGGGAGCTTAAAGCTATGGGGAATTTAAGTTCTCGGTTGAAATGCTAAGTCAAAATTTTCTTTACACAATTAAATGTACAGAAATGAAAGTGTAAGGTCAATAATAATCTACCATGCAGAATAAAGGTAAGCATACCGTAGCCTAAGGTGACAACTCTGAGCTGTTGTCCCACATGCTCCATGCCACTCCTGCTTACCAACTGATGAGACTTCACCAGTACCACCCATTCAACGCTAGGGGTACTCTTCTTCCCCCTTATCCCCTGAGACACAAAGGGGCCAAACACACTAAACCATATAACAACTAGCTCCCAACTCACCTCACAAGGTCGAGCTACCACTCGTCACTGAGCTGGGTATCCCAACTCCCACAAGATAAGTTAGTCAAGTCTAACATTCACTAGCACAACATTATGCATCCAAGAAGAGATCCATCCTCCTCCTCCTCCCTCCTTTATAAAGAGTTTCTAAGTCATTTCATTCCCAATTTCCCATTTAATTTATTGTTCAAAAATTTAATTCAGAAAAATCCTCCTCGTACATGTGTCACCCATCCCCTTTGTTGCATCATAAATTAATTTCATTTTTTATTTAATTACTCCTATTTCCCTCACCCACCTAAAAGCATTCCTATAATTTCTCCTAGGTGTCCCCATATTCCCTTTCAGATTTTAATGACTTACCCCCTTACTAATTTACTAGTTGAGTTCAATTTAGAAAGTTCTTAAAGGCAAGATTCCTTGCTAAGTTAGTCAATCTTATTTTTCCTTATGTTTCCCTTTCTCCTTATGTTTCCCCCTTTTCCCTTGGTTTCCCAATTCTTATAAATTTCCCTCTTTCCATTTTTATCTAAAACTCAAATTAGCAAGTGTAGACTTTACCCTTTTTCCCCATTTTCTTTTCAGTTAAAAATTTTAATCAACACATGTAACAAACGATCAATTTTTTATTTTTTATTTTTAATTTTAATCCCTCAATGTAATTTGATTTTAATAATTTAATTGAATTTCATACCCCCTTTTTATCACATGTTTAAAGATGATTATCATTATTATTTTCCACAAGTATCACTTACACCTAGATTTTAATTTCTAAGGTTGGGCGACATTTTTATTACAAAAAAATGGTTTTAAAACATTCTCATCACATCATTCATTCTAAGGCCATCTAGGTTTATTCACTTATTATTTAACAATGCGACATGCCCTTCAAGATGCACTAGGTTCTCCAAAGGTGACACTCGCCTCATTATGTTTCCCTTGCACGATGTGCCATTCAAGACACACTACATTCTCCAAGGGTGCCACTCTCCTCTTTCCATTTTTCATGCCTGACGTGCCCTTCAGGATGCACTACATGATCCAAGGCTGACACTTGCCTCTTGAATGACTTGGTAAACATAAAAAACCCCTAGAGTCAATACACCGCCAAGTGATCTCATGGGAGACTAAGGGCCTCTAACGAATAAGGCCCCTCCCTTATTTCGTGCCCTTTAGAATCATCGTGAGTGACTTCTGCAATCTGCCCTCATGACATTGTGGGTCTTTTAGAACTAGGTAATTGTTAATCTATAATTCGATCCATGACGGGAGTGATAGTAGGCTATGGCAGGGCTATTTTCCCAACCTCTCCCTCAGAGTCTCTGGTTGTTGTGCGTGACCCCTTTACTCCATATGTGAGTCTGGTCGGCAAGCTATCGTCAGCCTGCATCATCATCAAATCATGTCAGAAAATAAAATCAATCATCATAACATCTAATCAGAAGTGCATATGTCAAATCAACAACAATCAAACCCCAATAGTCCACTCCCTCATTCCATCCAGAGTCCAAGGGTTTCATCGATGCCTCAACATCCTCGAGGTCCAAATCCTGCACACTTAGGAGAAACGAGTCAATAGCACCTGTCTATGTCAATATAGTAAAAGAACATGTCATAATATCCATAATTCCTAATAATCATAATCAAATGCTCAAAAGTATAATAATTTGGATCACTCACAAGCAAGTGTCCTCAAAGAATAAGTTCGCTCAGTTCACCCTCTTGGTCTAAAAATCATCTCGAAGTTTCATAGTATATAAGTGCCGAAATAATGTGTATCATAGTGTAATAAGTCTATATATAAAAAAAAAATGGAAATTGTTGGTGCATATCATTTGCATCCTCCCAGGTTGTTGAGTGCAGAATATAGTTGTCCCACTGGACCTTGACCTGATCTATAGTTTGATGTCATAGCTGTCGAACGTGATGATCCAGGATGTGGATCAGCTCAGTTGTGAGCACCCCCTCATCCGATACTAGCAAGGAACTTATGTTAATAACCTGTGTAGGATCACTAATATAATGTCTCAAAACAGATACGTGAAAAACATCGTGCATACGCCTCAATGAATTACGCAAGGCTAGTTAATAGGCCATGACCCTCTCTTTTCCATAATCTTGCAGGATCCCACGAACCTAGGAGATAGTTTATCACCCTTTCCAAACTTGGTCAACTCTTATGAGGTTTCTCCTACAAGAATACTTGATCACCAACATTGTAACTACGACCGACACAATGCATATTGGCATAACGGTTCTACCGATATTGCGATTCCTCTATCCTTTGTCTTATTGTTTCCATTTGATCTTCCATTTCTTGGATCACTTTTGGTCCCACCTAGACCCTATCCTCCGACTAATCCCAACTCAAAGTCCAACATGGTCACCCATAAAGGAACTCGAAAGGCACCATATTAATGGTGCTTTGATAACTGTGGTTATATGCGAATTCTACCAGTGGCAAGAATTATTCTCATTGCTTTTGTTGGTCCATCATGTACATACGCAAAAAGCCCTCCAAGTTTTGGTTTGTTTTCTCAGTCTTCCCATCTGTCTACGAGTGATAAGAAGTACTAAAGTTAAGTAGAGTTCCCAAGGCCTTTTGGAAACTAGTCCAAAATCGTCCAATAAACACTGATCCTTGATCGGATATAATCCTCTTAGGTACACCATGCAACCTCACAATCTCACTGATGAAAATTGTAGCTCTGTGAGGTGCCTGATATGTAGTACGCATAGGAATAAAATGAGCACTCTTCATCAGAGTGTCGACTATCACAAAATCGAGTCGTGTCTCTTTGTCATAAGTAGAAATCCAACAATGAAACCCATCGAAATAACCTCCCATTTCAATTCCAGAATAGCGTGTGGTTGTAGTAATCATGTTGGGTGTCCATGTTTATCCTTTACAGTTTCCATTCTAGACATTTGGCCACATAGTTGACTCGAGGATGAGACATGAACACACTTTGTGAGCCTTGTTTAGGATCAACTCCTCCACACGTTGTTGGAATTCAACCTTTTAAATCTCAATAATACTTTGTCGTCAATGTAAATCCTTCACATCTCAGTACCATCATTGTGTTTTGTTTGATAAAACATTTGTACTAGTCATCGTTGCACTATAAAGTTAGAATATTTTCCATAGATTCATATAAAGAGGGAACACCGAAAATATGCGTGGTATCCAACTCAATGCATATGCCACTCAATTCACTTTCCTTTTATGTAAGTAATCTCAAATCGTACTCGCTAAGCAATTCCAACCAATGTTGTTGTCACTTGTTCAAGTCACTTGCGTAAAGATGTGTTGTAGTCCACAATGGTCCATTTTGAGTTCGAATTTTTTTCCAACACAGTAGTTTCTTCAAACCTTCAAGGCATATACAATGACTAACAACTCCAAATCATGCCTTGCATAGTTCTCCTCATGCCTTCTTAGTTTTCTCAAGATGTAAGATATAAATTGACCGTCTTGCATCAAGACTTCTCCTAAGCCTTCCTTGGATGCGTTAGTGCATACCAAGAAGTCTGTTTCCATGTAAGGGACCCTTAGTTTCGATGTATTTTTCAACAACTCCTTGAGCCTTCGAAATGCTTCTGTGCATTTATCAGTCCAAACAAACTTCTTGTTCTTCTTCTGCAATTCCATGATCGCATTTGTTATCTTCAAAAATCCCTCGATGAATCATCGATAGTATCCAGCTAAACCAATGAAGCTATGGACTTCTAGGACATTTATTGGCATAGACCATTCCCTAATAGCCTCAACCTTTGTTGTATTCATGGTGATGCCTTCATCAGAGATGACATGCACTAAGTAGTGAATCTTCTACTAACAAAATGAGAATTTGGACAATTTCCCATACAATTTGTGCTCTCACAGACACTATAGCACCAAGCACAAGTTCTCGTCATGCTCCTCCATCCTTCAAGAGTAAATCAAAATATCGTCAATGAATACTTGGATGAATGTGTCCGAATACTCGTGAAACACCCCATTCATCAAACTCATAAATACCCCTAGGGAGTTTGTTAGTCCAAATGGTAAAATAGTAAACCCATAATGTCCAAACCTCATCTTAAAGGAGGTCTTAGGGATGTCATCCTCCTTGATCCGTAACTGGTGATACCTTGATAAAAAATTGATCTTTGAAAACACCATAGCACCCTTCATCTGATCAAACAAATCATCAATCCTCGACAATAGATAATGATTCTTGATCGTTGCCTTGTTCAATTGATGATAGTCAATGCAGAGTCTCCATGACCCATCCTTCTTTAGTATGAAGATTATAGGTGCACCCCACAATGACACACTAGGACGTATAAGTCCCAGGTCCAACAACTCCTTCAGTTGCATTCTCAACTCCTGTAACTCCGGGGTCAACATACGATAAGGCATTCTCGCTATTGGTTTAGTCCCCGGTTTTAGGTCTATGGTAAACTCCAATTTCCTCTCCAAAAACATCCCAAGAAACTCCTCCAGAAAAGCATCTACAAACTCTCTTACCACCGAAAGGTGTTCTAGACCTTTCGCTACTCCTTTTTCATTTAACACATGGATCGCATAAATATTACATCCCTTGTGCAAGATATTTTGTAACTGCAAGGAAGAGATGAAACTTAGGGAAAATCCTTGGTTTCATCCTACAATCACATGTCTTTGTCCCTCATCATCAACCAAGATCAAACATTTTATCTTACAGTTGAGTATCACCTCATGCAATTCCAACTAGTCCATACCAATCATGATGTCATAAGATCCCAAGATTGTGACGTACAGATTGGCCCTGGTGAAAAACTCTCAAAAGTTAAGGGTACAACCCATAACCTTCCTACCAACCTTCTGTTTGGCTCCCACATCCATCTCTACAAAGCTAAACTCATCCTGTTTGACTGCCTTAACCTTAATTCTTTTTAGTGCCACACCAGAAATAAAAACCTTCAGTACCACCAGGATCTATAAAAATACTAAGGGTCAGGTTAGTGACAGTATCTAATGTCTTGAGCATAGTTGACTGGTGCTCTGCTTGGTGGTCACTCACTATTACATGAATCCGATGGGCCTTTACAAAAACTCCCACAATAGTGGTTCTGGCTGATCCAAAGATCCGGTTCTCTCCACTAGGAAGTCATTATGGTAATGTGGCTCCCCACGTTCCAACACACCTTCTTCGATCCAGTAATCCTGGTACCCAAAGCAGAAGTTGGATCCTAACACTAAGTCCAACACAAAGTTGTTGATTTTAAGTTCTTGGTAAAACGGTGCAGAGCATACTGAAGAAGCTCCAAATGGGCCTCATACTTGAGCACTGTATGGTCTCCCTATCGGAAGGCGTTGAACTCGTTGAGATGATGCACAATGAATTCCTTTGATAGGTACCTCTCTCGAAATTGTTCCTCGAACAGTTCCCATGACATGTCTTCAATGGCCATGTTCAATTTTGGTAGGAGCATCTTCACCATAAAAGAGCACTCCCCTCCAATTGAAAGTCCTCCATGTAGAAATTTATGTTGGAGGTATAGTCATGAAGTGCAGGCACCTTGCCATATTCTCCAACCATGTCTCGGTGGCTTCATCATTTGAGGGACCCAAGAAATTGGGATATTTGACCTTCTCTAGTTCATGGTGAAAGCTAACGGTATTGGTTGGGGCACACTGTGGACCCTCAGGGGTACAGGAATCCTAGTATCAACTCAATATAGATGGTGAATCAAGGCCTATGACACTCCCTGGAAGGGCCTCGTCATACCATCATCATCCCTTACAACATTCGAATCCAGCCCAAGTACTTTTTCTTCCCCTTGGGGTTACACTTCGAGGGCATGGGCACTAGAGGCATCGCACCTCCTTCCATGGAACCACGTTGGAAACCTCTGTGGCATCCTCCAATCAAGATCACCACAAGGATGCATTAAAGTTTTTAATTAGCACTAGGTTAATGGTCAAGGGTCTACTACAGTGGAAATCCTGGTGATCCATAGTCGTAGGGTTGAACCCACTCTAATACCATATGTAATGACCCCAGATATTTATGATGGAAAGAGAAGAAAAAAGTGATTTATTTATTTCTGTCTTTAGTCAACAAGGCAATGATGACAATATTTGAACCACACAACCTGATGACGAACACATGCAAGCCGATCAGGCAACAAACAACAACCACCCAAGTACTAGCACAATGAGCAATGGGGCGAAACATGTGTAGATCAAAATATAGAAGTGACTACCCGCTCAACACAAACATGAAAATGCCTCCAATCTAAAGGACAACATCCTGAATCCCGACAAAATGGTCCTGACAACCAACAACTAGAACCTCGATGGTGCGCAACCAATGCATGAAGGCGTTACAACCCAAACGCCAATAAAAAATACCACAAACAATGCCCATAATGGGTAGCACAAATCCCAACCCAGTTATCCTTTTCCTCTATCCCTTATGGTGTGCCATGATCCCCTCATTAGAATCATGCGATCCCTGGGTGATAGGCACGACAATAACCTTGGTGCTTCATAACCTATTTGGACCAAGGACTCTAGGTGAATCCAACTTGCTAGGATCTGAGTTACTGATAAGAGGACTATACCCACGCCCCCCAGCAACAGGTCAACAAGACACAATATGAATTCACTCAAATTAAGTTGTGCAAGCTATTAAATGAATTTTCCCATCAACCATAACCCATTATCTATTCATCATGATGTCTTAGTGTGAAGGAGTGAACTATTAGGATGTGATCATTATCATAAATGTGTCCCAATGGTTACCAAGAATGTGAACTATTAAATTGTTACTATTTTCACGAAGTTATTATAAAGGGGAATTGATATATCTAACAATAAATCATTGTAACATAATAATATTTTGTCCATTAATACTATCTAACTAAGTGTTATCTATTAATGGGCATCAACAAAAAATCCATGTGCTATCTATAATAATAAATCACATTGTATAGATCGTCATCGATCATTACATATTGTCAACAATCAATTGCTTGATAAAAATGCGGAGTATAATTTCGATAACAACATACTATCAATGGGATAAAAATCGTTGTCACCCAATCACTATACATATATCGTTGCCAAGTAAATACATAAAATTGTTGAGTTATATTTTAAAATTGCTGAGTAAAAGATTCACTTCGATGTCATACAATACATATTACTGTGTAATACAATAAGCACAAACTCGTTGGGTTATATAATGGTTGATTCATTTTCTATTCTATATTCTATTGTTGTCTATATAGATATCAGTCAACTCATTGTCTATATATATTATACAATTGCTATCAATTCTTTACTGTCCACCTATTACATATTAAGTCGTTTATCATAAAAATTCCAATCGCTACCCTTGATATGATCAAGGATTACAACACAACATTTAAGAGTCATAATGTAACTACAAATCGCTATTAAATAAATAAATTCGTTTCCTAGTAAAATGATATTGTATCTAAGTGAGATTCATTGCCAAGTCATCCAAGTATCAGAGTAAATAGGGGTAACAACAGGCAGTCATTAAATGGTCATTAAAACGCAAGGGAAAATGATATACATGCACAACCATGTAAATCGGTGAGTGTTGTGTGTTATGCCTCAAAATTAGTGTTGGGTATTGGGGCACGAAAATCATGGTGTACCAGTTGTGTAAATGCCTCGAATTAGTGAGGTGAGTGTAGTTACACATGCCCAGGAAACCATCTAGAATAAATCAACGTTAATCAACATCAATCTGTTGTTATTCCAGGGTTAAAACACAGTCAACTAAGGAGTAATTTCTTTTCCAATCAAGTAAATATTCACTGGCATCCAAAGGTTAAACACATGCACACAGTAAATTTTGTAGACAGGTAGAGATTTGTTGTCAATCCAAGAATCAACTTGTTGTCAATTAAATGAGCTCGTTGTGTAAAAAGAAGGATGAATTCGTTGCAAAAATTGGCAAATTTGCCCAGTGGCGCTAACCTAGCTGGGGAAATCGCCAAGTGATTTAATGTCTATCACTCTAAGTGATTGTTTTCATTAGTATACATGAATTCAAATTGGGTGCAAGTAAATGATTCAACTGAAGGCATTTTATGGTTTATTCAACAATAAATAAATAAAACAAATTCAGAAAATCAGACATAATTAATGGTTATTCACAAGGTAAAAATGTAGGTAGAAGAACAGTAGCTATGCCCCCATTCACATAGTAGAACCACCACTATTGTCACAACAAAGCGCTACCCATTACATAGTATATACCCAGGAAAAAATACAACTCAGAAACACAGAGAAAAAGAACTAAAACACAATCAAGTAAATGCATAACTATGTTGTGGGAAGCACGCTGTCAAATTTATTAATCTAACACAGATAGACAATTCATGGAGGAACAAATGCTGTGTAAATTTTCCAATGAAAAGCAATAAATTGCTGAGGAGAAATCATTGTTAAGGATCACATAATTTTGTTGTCATGTAATTGTTAAAGCAAACACAGGGTACCAAAATAGTTAAGAAAACGCATTGAAAATGCACTTAACAGGATAAAGGAATGAAATTTCATGGTCAATGTAACAATAACAAAATTTGAAGTGTAAGATTTTCCATGTAAGTAAAGGTAACGATTGCAGTCTGGAAAGGGAGAAGATCGTAGAGAATTCCAAGTGATATCTCCCAATCATTCACCCAAAAAAAACGCAATCCAAAATAATTTATAAACTATCATTCGAGTGGGAAAGTACGCAAGTTAAATTCGTCCTCAAAAATATTAAAGTGCAAAGATAAAATCGTAACAAGGTGCAATACATTCACTCAACTAAGAACAATCAACAGGGGTATACAACTGGGCAAACTATTCTTCACTCATCATCCATGCACAGAAAAGCAAGGCATTAGAATCTATAAGTCACTATGCGTCGAAGTGAAAACCGTCAATTCGGCTCCTGGCCAACTACTCAGGTGTGGCCTAATGAACTAGGGATGAGGACGGAGTAAAAATCACAAATCTTCAAAACCAATCAATAAAACCCATAGGACAGTCACATCATTCAAGGATCAATTGCCAAGGGAATCAAGTCAAGCAACGAGCTTAAGGCTATGGGGAATTTAAGTTCTCGGTTGAAATGCTAAGTTAACATTTTCTTTACACAATTAAAAGTACATAAATGAAAGCATAAGGTCAATAATAATCTACCATGCAGAATAAAGGTAAGCATACTGTAGCCCAAGGTGACAACTCTGAGTCATTGTCTCGCGTGCTCCATGCAGCTCTTGCTTGCCAACCGATGAGACTTCACCGGTACCTCCCAGCCAATGCTAGGGGTAATATTCTTCCCCCTTAGCCCCCTAGCCGCAAAGGGGACAAACACACTAAACTAGATAGAAGCTATCTCCTAGCTCTCCTCGCAAGGTCGAGCTACCACTTCTCACCGAGATGGGTATCCCAGCTCCCATAAGATAAGTCAGTCAAGTCTAAAATTTTGCAGCGTAATGTTACACATCCAAGAAGAGATCCATCCTCCTCCTCCACCCACCTTTATAAAGAGTTTCTAAGTCATTTCTTTCCCAATTTCCCATTTAATTTATTGTTCAAAAATTTAATTCAGAAAATCCTCCCTGTACATGTGTCACCCATCCCCTTTGTTGCACCAGAAATTAATTTCATTATTTATTTAATTACTCCTATTTCCCTCACCCACCTAAAATCATTCCTAGAATCACTTGTAGGTGTCCCCATATTCCCTTACACATTTTAATGACTTACCCCTTTAATAATTTACTATTTGAGTTCAATTTAGAAAGTTCTTAAAGGAAAGATTCCTTGCTAAGTTAGTCAATCTGCTTTTCCCTTATGTTTCCCTTTCTCTTTATGTTTCCCCCTTTTCCCCTTAGTTTCCTAATTCTTATAAATTTCCCTCTTTCCCTTTTTATCTCAAACTCAAATTAGCAAGTGTAGACTTTACCCTTTTTCCCCTTTTTCCTTTTAGTTAAAAATTTTAATTAGCACATGTAACAAACAATCATTTTTTTTATTTATTTTTTAATCCCTCAATATAATTTGATTTTAATAATTTAATCAAATTTCTTAATCCCTTTTTATCACATGTTTAAATATGATTATTATTATTATTCTTATTATTATTATCCACAAGTATCACTTAGACCTAGATTTTAATTTATGAGGCTTTGTAACATTTTTATTAGGAAAAATTGTTTTTAAAACTTTATCATCACATCATTCGTTCTAAGGCCATCTTGGTTTATTCACTTATTAGTTAAGAACGTGACATTCCCTTTAGGACGCACTAGGTGCTCCAAGGGTGACACTCCCCTGATTATGTTTCACTTGCACGACGTGCCCTTCGGGACGCACTACGTGCTCCAAGGGTGCCACTCGCCTCTTTCTGTTTTTCCTGCACGAAGTGCCCTTCAAGACGCACTACATGATCCAATGGTGCCACTCACCTCTTGACTCACTTGGTAGACATCAAAAACCCATGGAGTCAACACTCTGCCAGGTGATCTTGTGGGAGACTAAGGGCCTCTAAAAAATAAGGCCCTTGCCTTATTGCACGCCCCTTGGAATTATCATGGGTGACTGTCGTAGTCTTCCCTCACGACATCGTGGGTATTTTAGAAATAGGTAATCGTTAACCTACAATTTGAGCCACGATGAGAGTGCTAGTAGGTTGTGGTAGGATTGTTGTCAACACCTTTCCCTCAAAGTCTTTGTTTGTCATGCGTGACCCCTCTACGCCATATGTAAGTCTAGTCGGAAAGCTATCATCAGCCTGCATCATCATCGAATCATGTCAGAAAATAAAATCAATCATCATAACATCTAATCATAAGTGAATATGTCAAATCAACAACAATCAAACCCCAATAGTCCACTCCCTGACTCGATCCAAAGTCTAAGGTTTTCATCGATGCCTCAGCATCCTCGAGTTCCAAATCCTGCACACTCAAGAGAACCGAGTCCATAGCACCTATCTATGTCAATATAGTAAAAGAACATGTCATCATATCCATAATTCCTCATAATGATAATCAAATTCCCAAAAGTATAATAATCTGGATCACTTGCAAGCAAGTGTCCTCAAAGACTAAGTTCGCTAAGTGTGCGCAAGAGTAGGATGTTACAAGTAGGAATCCATCTCATAATCCTTTTCCTTTATGTTGATGACCTTATCCTTACTAGTAGTGACTCAAAAATTTTAAACCATTTGAAAACCATCCTTAAGAAGAAATTTGAAATGACAGACGTAGGTTTTTTGCATTATTTCCTTAGTCTCCAAGTTTTGCAAACCAATGAAGAAATTTGTATTTCCCAATCTAAGTATGGTTGTGACCTTATTCTTTGCTTTTACATGGATGATTGTAAACCATCCCCTTCTCCCTTCAAGTATGGATTCAAGCTTATTGTCACATGTACTTCTCCCAAAGTTGATGCCACCCTACATCATCAATTAGTTAGTATCCTCTTATACTTCACTCATACCCACCTTGATATTTCCTTTGTTGTTGGTGTTGTTGCCCAGTATATTCAAACACTCCATGAAATCCATTGGAAATAAACTAAAAGGATACTTATCTATGTTTGTGGTACAGTTCAATTTGGGAAACATTATAGTTCAAGGGGACTCCTTTAATGGTTCGTTTCACTGATTCAGATTGGGCTAGTGACCCTGATGATCGTAAGTCTATTGTAGATTATATTTTTAGCCTTGGTTTAGGGCTTGTCATATGGGCCTATAAGAAACAACATGTTATTGCACTTTCTTTAGCAGAATTGATGCAGGAGCATCGCTCACTCATCAAGCGAGCCAACACATTTAGAGGAAACAGATGGACAGCGCCAGCACACATTTTGAAATACTTGAAAATTGTTGTGCCGCCCTTTAATGAAGTCATTCATAAAAAAAAGAACACTTGTATTGTAAAGGGGACCTTGAGCCTTTAAGCTCT
Source organism: Picea abies (assembly GCA_900067695.1). NCBI lineage: Eukaryota > Viridiplantae > Streptophyta > Pinopsida > Pinales > Pinaceae > Picea > Picea abies. The sequence continues at coordinate 20,678 of CBVK0103872772.1, forward strand.
CATCCTTAGTAGATAGGAAGGCATTTATTAGATTTAATGCAGGTAGATAGATGTTTAAGTTTAGATTAGATAGTTTAGGGTTGAGAGGGAAAACGGATATAGACACCCTCCTTTGTACATGTAACATTATCATTCATTCAGGAGCAAGAAGAGAAGAGTAGAACAGAGAAATTGTAAGCAGAACCACCATGTACAGATATTGAATTAATAGAAAAGCTTTGGTTCAATTCCATGGTTGTGTTGTTCTCTATGTATTGTTGATATTATGCTCATGAATATTTGCTTCCTGTCATGCATTTGCTTTCCTGTGCTGTGTATGTGAAGGGAGAGAATGAGTTTCAATTGTTTCTCTATCTGAGCCAGGAGATTCTTGCATAGAGTGCAGTCGAATTCATTCGCAAGGAGTGCGTTGATGGAGGCTAGATAGTTGAACTTTTGTTTCTTCTTTATCCAGGGTGAATTGGGTAGTTGCAACCGTGCAAGGAGCATGCAGGTTGAACCGGAAGTCTCAGTTGTTAATCTGAGCCGAGGAGGTAGGAGGCTGCTGCTGCAGGGAGTGCGCAGAGTCTAAAAAATTCAACACTTGAGAAGCTATTGAACGTCGAGCGTAAGGAGAGTGAAAACATTCTTCTGAAGGAGTCAGAGGGAATAAGCTCAAGAGGGATTGTCCCTTGGTGACATCGTTGAAAGTGAGCACATAAGATTTATATTGACGAAGGCACGAGTGGAAGTCCCAAGCGCAGGCTTGGAGAACAAGTCGTCATAGAGGCACTTGACCATTTCCAAGAAATCCTTCAAGGAGGAGGAGCCATCGGCTAGGATTCGTAGGAAAAATTGACGAAGTCTCGATAGCCGTCAGATCTTGGGAAAGTTGTGTGGGTTTTAAGCCCAGAGAATCAGGGAAGACCCCAAGGATCGAAGTTCGGGATATCGGGGTTTTTGTGGTCAGGGGTTCGTATAGAACGAAATCGCGATTAGTGATTTCCCGAGAAGATCAGGGCTGTTGATCTCCACAGAGCTACATGGCATGAAATCCCAGAGAGTCGGGATTCGACACTTCAGAATTCTTGGTGTTGAAATAATCATGAAGGATCCACAAAACTCTGAATCGCAACGAGTCCCATAGTAATAGCTTTGAGCATTAACATGTGGCATCGCATATCAGGTTTCGGGACTTGGAAGGTCCTATGAAATGGCATCACAGAGGTCGCAAATTCCTGAATCGTGATTTCCCAATTTACCGAAAGGCGTGGGGTCCAAGAGACAGTACAGAGGACAGGTGGCATCGGGGATCGGGAATCGGTGGTACAAGAGGTAAGTGACTTACGAAATTGTAAGTTCTGATTTCTCGACGGATAAAATCCTGATAAGAATAGGGAAAGCCTTAGTCAATACTCATCGGGTTTCGGGGTTTTGGGAGGCCCGAATCGGTGGGTTCTGGACTCGCAATACCACGAGGTCTGATTTCCTGATAGATCCAAGGGAGACCGTAAGGAGAGCATCCTGTGGGTGTGGAATAGTCCCGATACGAGATTGAAGAGCGATACAGCTCTTCGGGCTGAGGAAAAAGAAGGTCCTGGTGGAAGCGGGGCCCGCGGATGGCGCGTGCTGCATCAGAGTGGTATCAGAGTAGGGATGTCTTTGCTTTCAGTAGCAGAGAAAAGAAGACATCATGCTGCCAAAAAGAGAAAGGAAATCACTTGATCGGGAAGACAGGGATGCTTGAAGAAGAGGTAGGCCAGCAGGAAATCCAAATATGGAATGACAGATGAGAGATCTCCGAGAAAGGCTTGAGGAGATGGAGACAGCACAATGACGTAGAGCTGGTGTTGGGGATCTTAGGAATTCTGAAGTTGAAGAAGAAGCTAGACACGAAGAAGAGGTCACAGCAGAGGAAGCATCAACTGAGCGATTAATCAAAGCTATCGCTAGAATGAGTTCCAAGAGAAAAATGGACATTCTAGCTTATGAAGGAAGCCTGGATGCAGAAGAGTTGTTGGACTGGATCAGAGCTCTTGACACCTACTTCGATTATGAGGATATCGAAGAGGATAAAAAGGTAAGACATGATGTCACTAAGTTGAAGGGACATGCAGCCTTGTGGTGGGATGAGCTACAGGAGGATAGACGTTCCAAAGGAAAACAGAAGATTAAAATATGGGATAGGATGATTGTTAAGATGAAAGCAAAATTCATCCCGAGGGATTATCAGATCACACTGTTCAGGTGAATGCAGAACCTGAGGCAGAAGTTGATGACGGTGAAGAAGTACACTAAAGAGTTTTATAGGCTCAATATCAGAGCGGGTCATCAGGAGAGCGATGATGAGAAGGTAGCCAAATATCTGAATGGTCTAAGGTATGACATTCATGATGAATTAAGCATGGCAACTATCAGGACAGTTGAAGATGCTTATCAGATGGCTCTGAAAGCTGAGGAGAAGCTGAGCCATAAGCAAGGGCAGCGAGGGCGAGGTAGAAGCCAGCCCAGAGGTAAGGCAGTTGCCCAAGAAAGAACTCAAAAACCCAAGGAGGAATGGAAGAAACCTCAGGGTAAGGTGGAAAGAGGCGGAACCTCACAGCAGAGGCAACCATATGCTGAACCGAGAGGACAACAAAATGATCAGCGGGGAGATTATGCTAATGCGAACTCTCTTCCTCGTACTAGAGGTCAAGGTAGAGGAAGAGGAGGAGTTATCACATGTTTTACGTGTGGGAAGAATGGGCACAAGTCATTCAAGTGTCCAGAGAAGAAGAAGGACATCGGAGAAGCTCACATCACAGAATCACAGAAGCGAGATGTTGAGAACAAAGATGCAGACAGTGGAAGATCACTTAGGATGCATAAAGTCCTTTTGACACCCGAGAAGGAGGTGGAGGAAATAGCTCAGAGGACCAGACTATTCAGGACCGCATGCACGACCAGAGACAGAAAGTGCAAGGTCATTGTGGACAGCGGGAGCACAGACAATCTTGTTTCGACCGAGATGGTGGAAAAGTTGGAGCTGGAGATGACCAATCACCCGAGTCCATATAAAGTATCATGGCTACAGAAAGGACATCAGGTGAGTGTTACAAAACAATGCTTGGTTGAATTCAAAATAGGTGGGTATAAGGATAAAATACTGTGTGATGTTATTCCCATGGATGTATGTCATTTATTGCTGGGTAGACCATGGGAATATGATAGAAATGTTGTCCATGACGGAAGGATGAACACCTACACCTTAGAGAAGGATGGGAGAACACATAGATTGCTTCTGATAAAGGACAAGGAAATGAAACCGGAAGTGAGTAATACGATACTTCTCATGAGTGGGAAGGAGCTTCTCACAGAGATGGAGAAGAAGGAAGATCCATAATTCTTTGTGGTCAGGAAACTGAGGATTGTTCTAACTAGAACAAGAGTGGACAATTTACTAGATGAGATTCAGGAACTTCTGGGAGAGTTCGCTGACATCATCGTGGACGAACTACCTTGTTCGTTGCCACCGATGAGGAGTGTGAGTCATCACATCGATCTCATACCCAGAGCCAGTTTGCCAAATAAAGCTGCATACAGACTGATGCCACAGGAGAATGAGGAGGTGAAGAGACAGGTCCAGGATCTGCTGGACAAAGGACTGGTCAAGGAAAGTCTTAGTCAGTGTGCTGTTCCAACAGTGCTTAGTTCGAAGAAGGATGGAGGCTGGAGGATGTGTACAAACTCTAGAGCGATTAACAAAATCACCATCAGGTACAGATTTCCACTACTAAGAATGGATGATCTAATGGATTGCTTGAGTGGGGAAAATTATTTTTCAAAAATCGATCTAAAGAGCGGATATCATCAGATTCGCATGAGAGAGGGTGATGAATGGAAAACAACATTCAAGACAACCGACAGTTTTTACGAATGGATGGTCATGCCGTTTGGCTTGACAAATGCGCCGAGCAAATTCATGAGGCTGATGAATGAAGTCCTGAGGGAGTTCATCAGAAAATTTGTGGTCGTATATTTGGATGATATATTGATCTACAGTAAGAAAAAGGCTGAACATTTGAAACATTTGGCCATTGTGATGAGGAAGCTACAGCAGGAGAAGCTGTTGGTCAACATGAAAAAGTGTTCCTTTATGAAGACAGAACTCATTTATTTGGGTTTTGTTATCTCAGGGAATGAGTTGAAAATGGATACAGAAAAGGTGGAAGTCATTAAGAATTGGTCGTCACTGAGAAATGTTTTCGAGGTGAGGAGTTTCCATGGATTTGCTAGTTTCTATAGAAAATTCATTAGAAATTTCAGTGGAATCAGCACCACGATGATGGACACTGTCAAGAAGTGGCATAAGACTTTTCACTGGATAGCCAAGGCTGAGAAGAGCTTCAATCTGTTGAAGCGAAAGATAATGAAACGACCAGTATTGGTGTTGCCGGACTTCAAAAAGACCTTCCAAGTGAAGTTTGATGCCAGTGGATATGCTATAGGAGCGGTCTTGAGTTAGGATGACAGGCCTGTTGCATATTTCAATGAGAAATTGGATGACACAAAGCTGAAATACTCCACATATGATAAAGAGTTTTATGCTATCATACAGGCATTGAAAAAGTGGAGGCATTACTTGATACCCAAGGAATTTGTTCTGTACAGCGATAACCATGCATTGCAGTTTGTGAGTCAACAAGATAAGTTGAACCAGAAATATGCAAAATGGGTAGAGTATATGCAGAATTTCACATTTTTAATTAAACACATTTCAGGGACTGCTAACAAAGTGGCTGATGCTTTTAGCAGGAAATGTTTGTTGTTGTAGGAGTTCCAAGTCAGGACATTGGGTTTTGAAAACCTGAAGGACATGTATGCAGGAGACACAGATTTCAGAGAAGCATATGAAGCAGCTGAGAATCCAGTTCTCAGGGATCGGAGCCCATGGATAGACTAAATGATTCAGGATGGATTGTTGTTTCGAGGCAATCAGCTATGTATTCCAATTGGCTCCATGAGGGAGAATTTGGTAAAGGAGAAGCATAGCGGTGGACTAGCAGGGCATTTTGGCCATGAAAAAACATTCACGAAGCTGAGCGAATAGTATTTTTGGCCGGGCATGCAAGCAGATGTCAAGAGGTTTGTGGACAGGTGTCTAATTTGTCAACGTTCGAAGGGCCAGAAGCAGAATGCAGGTTTTTATCAACCATTGCGCATACCGGAGAGACCATGGGAGGTCGTTACCATGGATTTTGTATTGGGTTTGCCAAGGATGAAAAGAGGGGTTGATTCCATCTTCATGGTGGTAGACAGGTTTTTGAAGATGGCACATTTTATTCTGTGTCAGAAGACCAGCGATGTGACGCACATCGCAAACTTGTTTTTCAAAGAAATCGTCAAACTGCATGGATTACCGAGAAGCATAGTCTCGGACAGGGATACAAAATTCATAGGGCATTTTTGGAGGACACTATGGAAGAAGCTAGGAGCTAACTTGGCATTTAGTTCTGCTTATCATCCACAGATAGATGGGCAAACAGAGGTGGTCAATAGGAGTCTGGGAGATTTGTTGAGAAGCCTGGTGATGGAGCACCACAGCAGTTGGGAACAGATATTACCGCAGGCAGAGTTTGCTTACAATGACTCTGTGAATTGGAGTACAGGAAAAATTCCCTTCCACATTGTGTATGGGACAAAACCGAGGGGATTTTCTGAGCTTAGGGAGCCAGAACAGGCTACGACTAGCAGTGCTAGAGCAGAAGAATTCGTTGAGGCGATGAGGGAACTTCACGGCAGGGTGAAGCAGCGACTGATGGATTCGAATCAGGAGTACAAGCGCAGAGCTGATCAGTGGAATAAAAAACTCTAGTTTGAAGTTGGTGATATGGTTTTGGCACACTTGATGAAGGAAAGGTTCCCAAGGGGAACATACAACAAGCTCAAAATGAAAAAAATCGGGCCATGCAAGGTCCTGAACAAATTCGGAGAAAATTCTTACAAGCTTGAGTTGCCGAATGGCATCAGGATATCTCTGATATTCAATGTTTGGGATTTATACCCATACAGGACTGGAAATGATGAGAAGCCAGTGATCTAGTAGCAGAAGCAATTACCAGTTGCACAAAAGCTGCGGATGGAGTACATACTGGACAAGCGAGTGGGAAAGAAGACCAGGCGGAAGTAGTATTTTGAATACCTGGTAAAATGGAAGAATCACCCAGTGGAGGATGCTAGCTGGGAAAATGAAGTAGTGATACAGAAGCATGGACAGACTGTGCAGGAGCTCATGGATAGGAGCCCATGAAATTTTTCAAGCCAAGGAGTATGATGCAGGAGCATCGCTCACTGATCAACCGAGCCAGCACATTTAGAGGAAACAGATGGACAGCGCCAGCACACATTTTGAAATACTTGAAAATTGTTGCGCCACCCTTTAATGAAGTCATTCATAAAAAAAAAGTGCACTTGTATTGTAAAGGGGACCTTGAGCCTTTAAGCTCTCGTCCTTAGTAGATGGGAATGCATTTATTAGATTTAATGCAGGTAGATAGATGTTTAAGTTTAGATTAGACAGTTTAGGGTTGAGAGGGAAAACAGATATAGACACCCTCCTTTGTACGTGTAACATTATCATTCATTCAGGAGCAAGAAGAGAAGAGCAGAACAAAGAAATTGTAAGCAGAACCACCATGTACAGATATTGAATTAATAGAAAAGATTTGGTTCAATTCCATGGTTGTGTTGTTCTCTGTGTATTGTTGATATTATGCTCATGAATATTTGCTTCCTGTCATGCATTTTCTTTCCTGTGCTGTGTATGT
>CBVK0103872789.1:0-12789 GCA_900067695.1 Picea abies
TGACATTTGTGATGGGTGTATTGGAAGTTCCTTGACATTTCAAGAGAGTTACAACGAGGATTATATAGATGGAAATGATGAATGATGACAATGAGACGTCTATTATGAACTTTGATGTAAACACAAATGATCTAAAATATTATGTGGGAACATTAGACATCCTTGAGTCCTTAAACCCAACCATAACGTCAATGCATGTGTCTTGTCTAATTACATCAAATTTCAATGCATACAAGAACACTTTAAAGAAATTTATATGTTGGCCCCATTCACTTATCACTGTGTGGGGTTGGTGGATGACATTTGTGATGGGTGTATTGGAAGTTCCATGACATTTCAAGAGAGTTTCGACAAAGATTCTATAGATGGCAATGAAAAATGATGACAATGAGACATGCATGATGAATTTTGAGGAAAATATGGATGATATCAAATATTATGTGGGGAAATCATACATCCTTGAGTCTTGAAACCCTCCCATACCATCAAGGCATGTTTCTACTCTAACCATATCAAATTTTGATGCATACATGCATAGTTTGAAGACATTTCAATTTTGGCCCTATTCACTCCTAACTGTGCGAGGTCGATGCAAGATGAAATTTGTGATGGGTGTATTGGAAGTTCCATGAAATTTCAAGAGAGATTCAACAAATATTCTATATATGGAAATGACAAATGATGACAATGAGACATCCATTATATTGAACGTTGATGCAAACATGGACTATCTCAAATATTATGCGGGGACATCAAACATCCTTAAGTCTTGAAACCCTCCCATACCATCAAGGAAACTATCTAGTCTAATCATGTCAAATTTCGACACATATGGGAACATATTGAAAAATTTTCAACGTTGGCCCCATTCACTGCTCACTGTGCAGGGTTGGTGGAAGAAATTTTTGGTGGGTGTATTTGAAGTTCCATGTCAAATTTCAAGAGAGTTCCGAAAATGATTCTACAGAAGGGAATGACAAATTATGAAAATGAGACGTGCATGATGAATGTTGATGCAAATGTGGATGATCTCAAAGATTATGTGGGGACATCATACATCCTTCAGTCTTGAAACTCTCCCATACCATCAAGGCATTTGTCTAGTCTAACCAGGTAAAATTTCAATGCATACATGCACATATTGAAGAAATTTCAATGTTTCCCCCATTCACTTCTCACTATGCGGGTCAGTGCATGATATTTGTGGTGGGTGAATTGGAAGATCCATGACATTTCAAGAGAGTTCCAACAAATATTATACAGATGGAAATGATGAATGATGACAATGAGATGTCCATTATGAACGTTGATGAAAACATGAATGATATCAAAGATTATGTGGGGAAATTATGCATCCTTGAGTCTTGAAACCTTCCCATACCGTCAATGCATGTGTCTAGTCTAACCATGTCAAATTGTGATGCCTACAAGCACAATTTGAAGAAATTTCAATGTTGGCCCCATTCACTGCTCATTGTGCAAGGTCAATGGAAGATGATGTTTGTGATGGGTGTATTGGAAGTGCCATGACATTTTAAGAGAGTTCTGACAAAGATTATATAGATGGAAATGACGAATGATCACAATGAGACATCCATTACATTGAACATTTATGCAAACATGGACAATCTCAAATTTTATGCAGGGAAATCAAACATCCTTAAGTCTTGAAACCCTCCCATACCATGAAGGAAAATATGTAGTCTAACCATGTCAATTTTCGTTGCATACGAGAACAGATTGAAAATATTTCAACATTGGAACCATTCATTGCTCACTGCGCAAGTTCAATGGAAGAAATTTGTAATGGGTTTATTGGAAGTTCCATGTCAAATTTCAAGATAGTTCCAACAATGATTCTATAGAAGGGACCAATGTCTGATGAAAATGAGACATGCATGATGAACATTGATGCAAATGTGGATGATATCAAATATTATGTGGGGACATCATACATCCTTGAGTCGTGAAACCCTATCATAACATCAATTCATGTGTCTAGTCTAACCATGTCAAATTTCGATGCATACAGGAACATATTGAAGAAATTTCAACATTGGCCCCATTCACTGCCCACTATGCGGGGTTGGTGCATGACATTTGTGGTGGGTGAATTGGAAGTTCCATGAAATTTCAAGAGAGTTCGAACAAAGATTCGATGTATAGCAATGAAAAATGATGATAATGAGACATCCATTATGAATGTTGATGAAAACATGGATGATATCAAAGATTATGCGGGGACATCAGATATCCTTGAGTCTTGAAACCATCCCATACCGTCAATGCATGTGTCTAGTATAACCATGTCAAATTTTGATGCATATAGGAACAGACTGAAGAAATTTCAATGTTGGCCCCATTCACTATTCACTATGAGGGGTCGGTGGAATACATTTGTGATGGGTGTATTGGAAGTTCCATGTAATTTCAAGGGATCAATTCTGACAAAGTTTGTACATATGGTAATGATGGATGATGACAATGAGACATGGACGATATCAATGATTATGTGTAGGGTCGATGGATGTCATTAATCCCTTGACCATATGTAATCCCTAATCAATTAACCATTAAACTACCTAACCCCTAAGCCCCAAATCCATTATCCATTGACCCGTAATCCCTTAAACTATAACCCCTAATCCCTTAACTCTTAATCCCTTAAAATGTAACCCCTAATCTCTTAACCCTTAATCCCTAGACCCCAAATCCATAAATCACCTAATCCCTAAAGACCCTATCCACTTAACCCCCAAAAACTCAACAAAATTACTATTTAGGCACATTAAGAGTTAAATTGGAAGCCAAACTAGAAGCTAAAAAGGAACCTAACTTGGATGCTAAATTGGAAGATAAATTGGAAGCTAAATTGGAAGCTAAAATAGGTGCTAATAGTACCTAGATTAGCACGAACTTATGTTGCTTGGTGCAAATAACACCATAAATAGAACCCTCCCAATAAATAACATTGACTTTAGCAAAAAGTGGATAAAAATACATTAAAACATCCTGTGGAAGCAAAAAAGGGAGCTAAAAAGGGATTTGTTGTAATGGATGTTGTAAAAATTGAGTAGTTAGAAACAACATCTAGAGGTTGTGCATTGGTATGTTCAATGAAGTTACAAGGCATTACACCTATAGGACGTGCTAAGACTTTGGTAGAGATAAAGAAAGAACTATTAAAGGAGTTTAAAAAGTCAAATTCAGAGTCATAGTACACCACCTAGCTGAAAGAGATCAAATAGGTGCAAACTGAGTTAGTATGGGATTTCGATCTATGATTTAAATATGTGACGGGGATATTGACTTTCCAAATACCATATCAACAACATCAAGAGTGGTTTATTGTTGTACTTCTACCACACATTCGAAGGCCTCTGATTCAACAGAAGGTTACGTCATAGTCCAAGGCACTGGAGATTGTAATGAAATTGGAGGCATCTCCGATAGGAGATACAAGAGGAATGGTACAGGTTCAAATGTAGTTGGCTACATTAACAATTCAGTTGTCTGATCTTACCAAAGGAAGGGAGAAACAAGAACAAGTGTGTTGTACCAAATGTAGGACACAGGGCCATCACAAGGATGAATTCCCAACATTCGCGCAGTATTTAGCAGCCAGAGTGATGAATCCACTACCAGGTGGGATACTACGAGATATGTAAGAAATGAGGCCATCACCCCACAAAGCGTCCATTTCTACAAAAGTATCAAAGTAAACCCAAGAACTTGTTTTGCAATATTTTCAATTCAGGACGACATGAAGAGAAGGATCGTCATGCATTTGAACTACTAAGTGAGTGCACATCAGATATGTACTAGATCCAAGAAGAGAACATCTTTGCAAAGGGGGGTGCTGTGCAGTATATGGATCATAGAGGTTTCAATTAGGGGAATGGGGGAAAATTTTGTAGAGGCCGGGGTATAGGGAATTTTGGTAGAGGAGGATGCATACCGATTATCTACTATAACTGTAATCAACCTAGACATTTGGCCTGCAACTGCCAGAATACATGTACGACGTGATCATATTGTAGAGTAGTGGATCACACAACAAAGGACTATCCCAAATTAGTTGCGAAATGGAATGCCATAGGAAACCCAAATCAAAATCATAATCATAAGCCGAAATATGTAGTGAAGGACCAAAAATTGTATTCGTTATGCATGGAGGATCTAGGACAGGCGTTGATACGACAACTTGAGGAAACTAGACAGAGTAGTGGGTAAGGAAGTCAGCAGGGCCTATACCAGCATTCAATCCACAACATGAGAAAGATACATATCAAAGTGCAAGAAAGGAAATACTTGGACCACATGGGGGAACATCAACATCATCGCTGCCTCATATGGAAGATCAAGTTTTACCAGAGAAGTCAAGTGCACAGGTAAGTACACTAACAAAGTTCTTAAAGAGTTGTGTAGAACTAATGAAGAATAGAAATACACTAATTATGTTATATAACATGATTGATCGTTGCACAAAAGGAACAGACACCCCTATCGCACAATGAATGGAAAAATAGGTGCTACGTAGAAAGATAACCAATGGAGAATTCAAGTTTAATGCATAGATTGGAGAGTATGATGTGAATAATGTTATTTTGGACTTAGTATCTATTGTGAATGTGTTACCTAAGAAGACATGGGAGATGATGGGAGAACTTGAGCTAGTATGGTCCCCTATTCAGTTAAGGATCACAAATCAACATAAGATAGTCCTGATTGGGTGACTAATAGGAGTACCTATGAACATAGATGGGGTGCACATCATGATATACTTTTATTGAGATAGTATATGATAGTCAACCATATCCAACATTGATGGGATTTGAATGGGTGTTCGATAACCAAACAATTATTAACTTGAAAAAGAGGGATATGATATTCTAGGTTGGGGATCTGAAAGTTACTTCACCTTTGGACGCATCAGAAGGAAAGTGATACATAGAGTGAGCAAGAGGTAAGGACATTGGAAATTCATACAATTTGACTACGCATATGGGGGATTATGTCGATCCGAAAATGGATGGCATGCTGAGTTGAATAAGTATCAGTTCGTGCACATCAAATTCAAAATCCGATCTAGAGAATTGGCAGCAAAGGATGCATGAAGTGTCAACTAGATGATGTGTGCGGATAAATCAATATTTTCATTGGATTGGAATGAAGCTATTGACCCACCTAGGTACGATGGAATAAATGATATTGGCATATTTATAAAATCATTTGAGTTACAGGTACCCAAACAACATATGATATTAGGTCTAGATGTCGTATTAAAAGCCACTCCAACTAGATGGTGGCTTGCACAAAGAAAGGGAATAAAATACTGGGCATAATGAAGTATACTAATGCAGATACGATTTGGCCCCAAGGAAGAGGTTGATGCACAAAAACACACAAGAGAGAGTGACCCTGTAGGTCATGTAGAAGTTCGTAGGGCCTTATGGCGCTCAGTACCAGAAATATAGTGGACACACATATTCATACACATGTTGGACAAAATCCTAAAGAATTGGTATTTATAATTGGAGATGCGCAAGGAGACAACAAAATGGGAAGAGTTGGTCCAGAAATTCGAAATCACATTCACATTTGAACATAAATCTCCCTCCATACATGCAACACTACAGGCCATTCGAACAAATATCTTCTCAGAGTTAGAGACGATGGAAGTAGTACTCTTATGCGGTGCGTACAAAGCCAAGATCATGGTCCAAAAGATATTATAATGCTATAATGTAACAAAGGAAGAATACAAGGATGCGGATCCCAGGAATATACAAGTACCTGAGACAGAAGGAACATGGATGGTAGAAGGATCAGACATTTCATCCGTCGCATACACACAACCTATCGAGACGAAGAAGGTCAACATTGGGACAACAAAGAATCCTAATTTTACGCAGATAGGATATTATTAGAATGAAGAGACATTTCAGAAGGTTGCAGACTTATTGCAGTAATATCAATATTTATTTCCAACCACATTCTCCAAGATGAAGGGAATAGAAAGAAAATTAGGCGAGATGAAGATCCCACTAAAAATAGTAGCTAAGACAATACGACAGAGGCCTTACAGCTTAAAAACAAGGTACAAGGAGAAGGTCAAGGATGAACTAGATATGATTCTAGAAATAGGTATCATTGAACCAATCAAAGAATCCGAGTGGATTATCCCAATGGTGGTGCAGGACAATAAGGCATGAGGAATTAGGATATGAATGGATCTAAGGAATTTGAATGATGCATGCTTACATGATCCATTCCCAACACCATTTACAGATGAAGTACTGGAGAACGTAGGAGGTCAATAGACTTATTCGTTTACAAATGGATTCTCTGGATACCATCAAATAAGAATTGTGTAGGAAGATAGAAATAAAACAACTTTTGTGATAGAGTGGGGTAGTTATCAGTATACAACGATGCCATTTGGATTAAAGAATGCCCCTGCGATGTTTTTTAGAGTAGTAGTGGCAGTGTTCAAGGAGTTCATCCTTAAATTTTTGGAAGTTTACTTGGATGATTGGACGGTGTTCAGTTTACTACAAGATCATATAGAATTTATTTGGCTCATGTTAGATCAATGTAGACAGTGCCATATTTCATTTAACTTAAAGAAATGTATCTTTTACACATCATTTGGAATTCTACTGGGCATATAATATGAAAGTACGGACTATTAGTTCATCCAACCAAGATCACAGTAATTATGGGCTTGGAACCTCTTACATCAATTAGACAGCTAAGGGAAACTTTGGGTCATAAAGATTATTACAGGAAGTTTATCAAAGGATATGTGCATATTACAACACCCATGGAAAAGTTATTGAAGAAGGAAGCCAAGTTTCAATGGAATGAGGACTTCCAGAAGAGGTTGGACTCTTTGAAACAAAAACTAGTAACCACACCCATTTTGATCTTTCCAGAATGGAACAAGGAGTTCCATGTACATGTATATGAATCATCCATAGTGTTGGGCACAATACTGTCACAACCAGGGGAAGGGAACACTAATTATCCAATTTTGTTTGCAAGTAGGAAATTGTCTACATTTGAAAAGAATTATACCACTACAGAATGTGAAGGATTGGAAATAGTCTATGCACTACAAAATTTTAGGAACTACTTATTAGGGTCCCACTTCAAGATGTGTACAAACCATTATTACTCAAAGTAATTAGTTAACAAGTTGTTATTAGGAGGATGAATATGCAGATGGTTGTTATTATTTCAGGAATATGACTTTGAGGTCATAGTAAAACCATGAAAGTTGAATGTAGGACTAGATCATCTCTCGCACATATTGATAGGAGAGGATGCAAGTAATTTAGATGATAATTTCCCATATGTGCAGTTATTTGCAGTGGATGATTACTTTGTGGAAATTGTGGAATTTCTAAGTACATGCATGGCCCTTGCTGATATGATAGTTTCGCAAAAGAAGTAATTAGTGGTGAGTGAAGAAAATTATCAGTTGATTGCAGGGAACTTGTATAAGTTAGGGGAATATGGAATATTGATTTGTTGTGTAATAGAACATAAAAGTTCAATTATATTAGGGGAAGTACATGATGGAATTGTTGGAGGACATTACAGTGGAAAATAAATGAAACAAAATATTTTACACACAAGGATTTGGTGGCCTACATTGCACACAGATGTGAAAGAATATTGTCATTCCCGTGACATATGTCAAAGAGTGGGAAAACCATATAGGAGAGATGAAATGTCATTAAATCCACATATTACTCTAAAATAATTTAATAAGTGGGCCATTGACTTTGTATGACCGATCACTCCACAAGCAAGGAGATCAGGGGCACGATACATCATCACTACAATATAATAGTTGACAAGGTGGGTGGAAGAAAAACCAGTTACTGATTGTACTGTAGAGACTGTTGCATGGTTTATATTTGAGAATGTAGTCATGAGGTTTGAATGTCCATGCATATTACTTAGTGATCAAGGTACACACTTTATAAACATAAAAATTGCCACACTGATTGAGGAGTTTCAGATTCATCATCAAAAGAGTACACCATATCACCCTCATGACAATGGAACAATGGAAGATTTTAATAAGATATTGGAGAATGATTTGACAAAAATATGAAAATGTAGGAAGAGATTATTTGGACTTATGAATCCCTGTAGTACTATGGGCATACATAACTATAATTAAGAATCTAATAGGGAAAACACTGTTCCGATTGGTCTATGGACATGAAGCAGTGATGCCAATGGAGTTTGTTATACCTAGCCTATGCATTGAAGAAATCACTAAGCTCTCTAATACTGGCGCAATATAGGAGAGATTGGTGTAGTTAGTTCAACTTGAGGAGGACCAGTTTATTGCAGGATTCCATCAGTAGGTCCAAAAACCTAGAGAGAAGGCCTGGCACAATCACCACATTAAACCAAAGAGATTTCAAGTCAGAAATTTGGTATTAATCTATGAAATCAAGTATCTACAACATCCAGGGAAGTTTTGCATGCACTGGTTAGGTCCATATGTTATTCAACATATAACCAACACAGGTGTTGTGAGGTTGATAATATTGGATGGAAAAATCTTGGAAGGAATGGTGAATGGAAGTCAGATGAAACTCTATAGAGACATTCGATAGTCTGTGTAGTATTATGGGTTGCACCATAACCCTTGTATTATAGTAAGTGTAACATTGCAGCAAGAAAAACAAGAAAAAAAAATTAGAAAAAAGAAAGAAAAGAAATAAAAGGTAGTGATAGGAAAAATAAAAAAAGTGTTGAAATACGAAGGTATCAGAGCTTGTGAAACCGACCTGATCATCACATACAATGATAAGACTATGCCAAGTTCAAATATAATATATGGACAAGACTGACTGTGAAGTGTACAAATGGAAGAACAAAGATCCACTACACAGGTTATCCACGACAAGATCATTAACAACAGTAAAGCACAAAAATGATAGATTAGATGCTTGGAGGGATAGGTCATAAACTAGTTGTATAAGAATTAAATCATAAAAGCCACTAGAAATAATGAAAAGATCAACAGTACAAAAGGAGGATCAAAAGGAAGATTTGGAAATTAAGGAGAATTTACTTACCAAGTCACCAACTATGATGCCACAATGGAAAAGGCCATTAAGGCAGGACGAGACATGTATACTTGGCATGAATGCACAAAACACCGAGAGGGAAGGAAACTCTAAGTCATTTTTTCATGCATGTAGGAGAAAAAAAAGCCGAATTACCAGAGCCAAGTTAAAATGACCTACACAGACAGACAACACTCATTGATCAATCTAGAGAATTTCACCATTGAGAATGGGACAGCCATCCATAGAAGAAAATAAAAAATTAAAGAAACCAATAGATGTGGAGGTCAAGGAGGTGGCTGAAACTTTAGCCCCGACACCACCTAAAATTTTTCAGAGAGATTATTTAACTTCAAGGAAGGATGACAAATGCTCAATAACAATATCAGTGAATTCCAAGTTTCCATTACCAATAGCACCAGTCCCAAAGGGCGTCAATAGATATTGTTACAGAAACACTCCCCTACGGATAGGTGAACTTTCCCTTGGAGTACAAACCCCTCTACCAAGAAAAAACGATACCTTTGGACACTACCATTCCTATAGATTCATTTTATCCATAAAAAAAGAGAGAAGGAGGGGAATTATGATGTACCTCACTTACGGAGTTTTTCCAAGTTTCTCTAATCCACGAGCTCCAAAAAATAACTACAATGGACAAAAAGGAACAAACAACTATCTGCTACTCTAATGGATTAGATAAAATCAATCGATCTATGAAGATTAAGACAAGCATAGACAAGCACATGTAAAAACGTACTAGAAGGAAATAGGCCAAGTATATTAATGATAACTTCAAAAGGGAAACTGACAATCTTTAGATGGTGTTGCAACAACCTCTCCAAGTCCTCCTCGTCCAACCCTTGCTCGAAAGATCCACAATCAAAATAAAAATTCTTTGCTAATTTCTTCCTCCTTGTTCACCATGATAATGCCTCCATTTATAGGCTTTGAGAGGCTCAACCACCTTGGGTATATTTGGAATTAGTTGAATATATGGCTCCAATAGTTTTGATATATCCCTTAGATGCAGCCCAGGAGTTAGATTCGAGCCAAACCAACTCAATCCATCCATAGTTGTCTTTAGAAGAAAATGGGATTTATTCCAAAATTTCCTCAACCAACTAGGTGCTCCCTTAGAATGGGAAACAAAGTGCTACAATTCTCCCCCTAAGATAAATAGAGAGCGCTAGCGCTCCCTATGTATGAGTAGGGGAGCGTCGATCTTCCCAAAAGTTTCCAAGATGAGCAATTCCCATAGAAAAACACTTGTTTCATCTGTCATATGATGAGGCTCTTTCTTCTAACATTTTTTAGGAGTTGTATCAAGAATTTTTATGGTGTTGTTCATAATGCGACACTTATAAAAAGATAATGGGACACTTACAACACTTGCGAAAAAAGTGTGACACTTGTGACAATCAGAATGTGACATTGTCGAAGTGAGGAATTTTGATGTGTAATAGATTGCCCCCCAAAGTGTGAAATTATAAGGTGAAAGAT
This sequence comes from Picea abies, assembly GCA_900067695.1. Lineage (NCBI taxonomy): Eukaryota > Viridiplantae > Streptophyta > Pinopsida > Pinales > Pinaceae > Picea > Picea abies. The sequence goes on from CBVK0103872789.1 coordinate 10,602, forward strand.
GATGGCTGAAACAATTTGTAGATTATTCAAAGAAAGGGTATGGAGTCGAAGAACCTAGTAGCTGATGTAGACAACCATAAAACAATGCTAATATGTGTTCCATTCCCAAGGTAGGAATACCTATGCTCGAACTATAAATGACTCAAAGTATGGCTGCCAATAAATACACTACGGATCCATGATGATATTGACTAAGGGTATGGCCACTAGAGATACAATGTGGATCCATACCTCTATGACATGAATTGATCGTAGCCATCCAAAATACTCAATGGATCTACAAGATGAGAAAACATAGCCATGGGCCAATACAATGTGGATCTATGTGAAAACATATATATCAACATGCTCAAATGAATTCCTTCACAGCCTGGGTAGAGCAGATAATAGAGTGAATGCTCAACCCAGGGTCTTCATCCCAATCCCAATGTAGTACGAATCTTATACACGTGAATAGATGTTTTTATGTTGAACATGGTAGAAACCACTTGATTACTGGTCATTGATGTATAAACCACTTGATTACTGGTCATTGATGTATATTGTTAACAAGTGTGAGATAAATCACCATTGATGTCGATTATTTTCAAGGTACTTTTAAAGTATAGTCTAGCAGATGCGAAAAATGAGTTGAAGTTGAACATTCATGGAATCAATGGGTCATAGGTCATTGATGAATACCCACTGCCGAATGTGAGGAGGCCTGCCATTGAGGCATGTAGGTCCCAAGGTACTAATGTGTTCCTAAGTCTATTTCCCAAATAATTTCTTGAAGTCGATAGGAAAATACTCGTCGAAGGAGGGAATTGATGTATCCCCCATCAGTCGACACGAAACTTGTCAGAGGAAAGTGATAACATATACTAGGTGAACATGGTATAACAAGGGTATGGAAATTGGTAACTTTGCATATGGTTGACTGTTGAGGCAAAAACTTCCCTTGAACACTGAGGCATGATGTGAGACTTGGTAGCCTAAACTCATAGTGGACCAAAGCATAATGCAACAAGTGCCAAGGAATTCTTTGGATGGGTCAAAGGAGAAAAACGACTCACAGGATTGGTTCATTGTAGAGGTTTTAGCATATTATCCAAGTGTTCAATGTGGAGGTTAAAACAAGTTTCGTGTTCAAGGGTGACTGTAAGAGTTGCTTAAAAACATTTTCAAGAAATTTGACCCACTTCTTTCAAATTTTCCCCCATCCAGATAGATGAGTACCTCTTTTTAATTTAGTGAGCTCGAGGAGAATAACACATGCTCGATGTAACTCATCTTCAGTAAGTTCCTCTTATTTTATTTAACGAACTACAAGAAGTAAGGGTTCGAACCCAGATGGTCCCTTCAATGTGTAATTTTGCAAGTCCATAGAAGGAAAAATCGGTGGTTTTTCATGTTTAGGGAGTCTAAAAAGAACTTAAAGGTGACTCTGGGGTTTTACTTTTTCATAATTTTAGTCTCCAAGGTCTGAAAAAGAGATAAAATATTACTTAAAAGACACCCTTTCAAACCTTTTATAGAGTGTGAAAGGAAGCAATATCACTCAACAATATTTTAATGTTTAGAGACTCTGAAAAGAGATTGAATGAAACTATTGACGCAAAAGTGATCAGACCAGGGTCCTCTTATAGTTTCCAACAAAAGGTACCAAACTAGTCTAGTGTGTTTGAATTTTCATCTTCCCGAGAGAAAAGAAGTCTCATCTGAAGTGCAACCGAGACGAGTAGGATAGGGAAGGGTAAAGAGAATACTCAGGTAGATCCCCAAAGTATCAAGTTTTAGATTAGACCTGCACAAGATAGCTTACACCTATTGTAGTCCTAAACATTTCCTAACAGAGAATGGAGAAAACAAAGTTGCGATGGAATTCATAAGAAAGATATAACCATTTCAGCATATTAGTAATAAAATATAACATAGCATTCAATACATTCAGAAGACTAAATACAAAAGATATATTCAAAAGTTGGGTCTCCAATTATATTAGCATATATCAGGTTCTTCTCACAACTTCATTCATATGTACAAGTAATTAGTGGATACTCCCCAACTAGTGTGAGATAAGGTTATCTCAGTCCCTTTCTCTTTCCAACTCTATAGTAATAAAAAACTCTATTACATTGACATATTGGCTCTTACCCAGATCTCAAGATTCAACTCAACTAACAACTATGAGTAAAATAGACTCCAA
>CBVK0103872829.1:0-10011 GCA_900067695.1 Picea abies
GAAATTGGACAACTGGATCAAGAAAATAGAGGTATATTGCAGGGTTCAAAGTATCATAGACGATGTTGCAAAGATATAGTTATCTTCTCTTCGACTAAGTGGCACTTCATTAATATGGTGGGAGAGTAAGATGCAAGTTGATCTTGTTTAGAAAGGTAATGTAATCTCTTCCTGGGATAAATTTACAAAGGCTATTAGGAAACAATTCTATCCACTAGCACATACACAGATGGCATGATGGAGTGGCAGCATCTAAGACAGGGTAAAGGAAAGAATATTCAAGCATATACTCAGGAATTGAAAAAGAAGGCATTATCCCTATGAATTCCATTGTATACTCATGAAACTCTTATGAAGTACATTGGTGGCATGCACTCATATCTCTGTCGCACTATTCTAATGTTGAACCCTAATAGCATTGATAAGGTGTCAATACAAGCTACCCACCTAGAGGCTAGTAAGGCTAAGCATGCGGGTGAATATAAGAAGCCATTCAAGTTCGAGAAGAAACTGAAAGGTAAATGGAAGAGTAAGAAATCAACCAAAGTGAAGCAAGCTAAGGGAAGACTGACATGTTCCCATTGTAATAAAAAGGGACATGAGGAATCACAGTGTTGGAAGCTACATCCAGAATTATGACCAAAGAGAAACAAGGATAAGGGGAAGTATTACTTAATGGGAAAGGAGACAATCATTCATACAGATCATCAACCATTACAGTATTTTTAGTCTCAAACCAAGCTACAATAGTCATGACTCTTCAGGTGGATGGGTTTTCTACAACAATTTCATCTGGAAATCAAGTATAAGAAGGGTATTCATAACAAGGTTGCATATATGTTATCAAGAACAATAACTAATTCCTCTACAATACTCAGGTATAATCCTTTAGCATATGAAATTTATGCAGAACAATATGCTAAGGATGATGATTTTAAAGAAGTATATGATGCATTAACTCACGAAAATCAACAGTAAGACTATTATATGCATGATAGTTTATTATATCATCTTGGAAAATTATGTATACCAAGAGATGAAAGGGTCAATATAATCAAAGAATCTCATACATCTCTCATCTCTAGTCATTTCTAGGTGGGTAAGACAATTTCATAGTTACAAAGGTATTTTTATTGGCCTTAGATGAATGAGATAGTTTCCAAGTATGTCAAAGGGTGTGTCATGTGGCCACAAGTAAACCTAGCAACAAAAAGTTGGGATTATATACACCACTTCTGGTACCTTCACAACCATGGGAAAGTATCTCCATAGAATTTGTAGGGCATTTGTCGATGTCCATAACAGGTCATGATTATCTATATGTTGTGGTGGGTAGATTCAACAAGATGTCTATTCTAATGCCATGCAATAAATAGGTCATAGTTGAATAGACAACATAGATTTTATTCAGTAATGTATGGATTTATTTTGGACTTCCTACATCTATAATATCAGATCGAGGCTCTCTTTTTGGGAAAGTTTTGGTCTCATTTATAGGGGATAATGGACACTAAGTTGAAGAAGAGAAAAAAAATTCATTTGCAGATAGATGGACAGACAGAGGTAGTAAACAAAATAGTGGTACATCTAGTAACTTCGAGGATATTGCAACAAGAATCCTAAATTATGGGATGAACAATTGCCTTATATCCAACATTCCTATAATGAAGCCATGCATTCATCTACTCAGAAAACTCCTTTTGAAGTATGTTTGGGGTACTTTCCTAAATCACCTATGGAATTTGTTTTTGGAGAAGAAAGTAAAGAATATGGACAAGATGATACAGATAAATCCAAAAGGTTCATTCAAAATATTTAGCAAGTACATCCAGTAGTACAACAACAATTGGAAAAAATCCAAGCCAAGTATAAGGCAAGGCATGAAAAACATCGGGTTGATCGTCAATTTGAATTCAGTGATCAAGTATGGTTGCATATCAGCAAGGATATGATGAAAGGTGAATGTAAAAATCTAAGGCCAATCTGATATGGTTCGTTCAAGATCTTAGAGAAGATTGTTACTAATGCCTTTAGTTTAGAACTACTAGCCTACATGCAAATGTATTCAGTAGTAAATGTTGATAATTTGAAGCTTTATGAGCCTCCTATGATTATGGATGAAGATGAAAGTATTAAGGCTCTAGTAGTTGATGATTTTTCTCCAGAATATTTGGATGAGATCAAAGAAGATGTCATCCTCGACATAAGGATTAGAACTTCACAGCGAGGTGATGTGGAATATCTTCAAGTTGGTCTTAAAGGAGTAAAACCAAGTAAATCCAAATGGATGGATATCGGAAGGGTAAGGGAACTCTAGTTTTTGAATAAACGTTTAGAGGTCCAAAAGTATTCAAATGGGGACGAATGAGCCAAGAGAATCTAGGAATGATCATAGAGGTCCAAAAATATCTAGAACATCCATAGAGGTCCATAATGGTTCATAAATGATCTAAATTCAAATGCTTCAAATCATCCCAAAAATGTTATCAATGTGTAGATTGTATCGTCGGCTTTCCAATGGTGCAAGTGGCTTGTCAAACAAAGTTCATATGCAAAAGTTATCAACGCTCAATGTTCTGGTCAACCTAGGTCAAAGGTCAAAATACAAGGCAAATAAAGAAGTGACACATGTCACCACTACAGGGGTGATATGTGACACCTAATTGGAATTTGACTAGGAAAGGTTCAACAAGTGGTCCAACCACATGAAGACAAGTGGCTCCATCAAGTGTTGAGAAGTGGCTTCAATAAAGTGTTGGTAAGTGGCATTGGAAAGACCCAATGAGAGGTCACCATGTGGTGACCTCCCATAGGCCCATATGGTCTAGGTTATATGAATATTTTGGGAGTCGATGGGGTTTGAACTCGCAACCTCCCCATCTAAAGGTCTTCACATAGGTCTCCTTACCAACGTGTCACACCTTGGTATTTAACACATATATGGAAAACTATATTATTAACATGGTATAAGTTTTGTATATGAGTGCTAAAGGGATGATGGATTAATCCATCGAGCCTTGGTCCTTTCCATATGACATTACCACACCATAGTGTGGGGGATCTTAACACCAAATTTTGCACAGGAAGTTACATGTTTTGTATTATATATTATATGGTTATAAAAACCATATATCCGTCCCACAAAAATCACGTGGAGTTTTAACTGTGTGATCAAGTTTCGGGTGGTTAAATTATATATATGGTAAAAGGTTGTGGTTAGTTGGAATGGAACCCACGATCCAAAAACCATGCAAAAACTTAGAAAAGTCACCACAACCAATTCACTTATGGTTTGGGTTTGTTAAAACCAATCAATCAAATTGTAATTAATGCCTACCGAAAGTTACAGGATTTGGTTAAGAAGGCACACCTATTTAATGGTGCACACCCCAAGGCCATGGCACACATCATTTATGCAGATATTTTGGTCTTGTAAATCATTCCAAGAGTATGGAGGGTACAAGTCTACATCGTAAATCATGTCGAGGGTTACCTTGATGGAATTTCAAGTATTTTATATCATTTTTGCACGATATTTTTCCAGGAACTCAATGGTGAACTATGTTTTTGCATTTGAGCAACATGTAAAAAGGTCATTTTAAAACACAAGCATTTGAGTATTAATAAATAAGTCTCTATTGGAAGTGGACTCAGAGAGGTAGCCCAATTTGCGTGAACTTCGTTTTCTCCAACTTGTGTATGTGATTGTATTATTGTTGTTCATTCAAGTTCACTTATTTGTGATTCATTTGTCATTAAAGTGAAAATGGCTAGATAAGTAGAATTGGCTAGATTCTTTGTATACTTTTTTGTGTATGAGAAACTATATATATATATTTTACATAAACAGGGGAAAAATATCATGGAAATGAAAATATATATGACTGGGATAAAAGGGGATAAATTTATGAAAAATGATATACAGAATGAGGGGAAAATGTAAAGTTTATGTAATAAAACCATTTAAAAAATTTAACTTGGCTGACATGTCTTTGACTGGGTTTGACTAAATCCTCCAAATGGTACTTAAACATCCAAATGTTGCATGAATAGCGAACCAACAACCTCCATACAAAGCCAACCAATACCAATTACTTTGGTATATCAATTCCACAAAAAAATGACCATTCGTGCTTTGGACTACGAAATCACAATAGAGTAAAGTCGGGTATTAGAGTCAACATGTAACCCAACCTAAATCAATGGGTTTATATTTATATCCAAGGAGAGAAAATATGGCATGTGACCAAATTATTTTGACATATAGGAAGGTCAATGTTGATCTCGTAATGTGTTATTTCCCTCAACAAACAAAAAAAATGGATACCCATTACTCTGATATGTAGACCGTCGGTTTAAAACAGAGTTAGTACTGAATGTGAGAGCCAAAATGGACACAATTTGTATCAAATAATAATCCCAATCGAGATGACCAAGAAAGGAACGAGACAACATGCAACCAATAAGTTCATTCGCATGAGCTAAAACTCTTTAAATAGATAGTAAGACAAATTCTAGTCGTAGAATACATTCTTTCCACCAACGAACAAAGGATTAACACCAATTTACATTTAAAACAAGTTCAAGTTCAAACCCACATCAAGACTATGTATGTGATAACAGTAATGTTGATGGGTTCAATCCAATGTTCCTCATAACCCCGTTTTTTAGCAAAATGTCTTCTAGGAATACACACACATATGGAATATGACAATATGAACCAAAGAGCAGAAAAATGTATACCAGAAGATAAAAACCATAACCATTATTGTAAATTGAAAACCAATGAATTGCATTCTACAATAACCAATTTCTTCAACATTTTCCCTTTCCAAGTGATTTCTTATGAGTGAAATATAGGGGGAGCCAATACTAAGTCATTTAGTAAAACATTTACTTACAGAAAGATGCTCAATAGTTGTGAAAGTAGTTACCTTGTCACAGTGGTTTATTTACACCAGCTCTGAGGGATTGAAATGGTTGTAGCAACGAATAGGATGGTTTGTTTCTCCATCCAAAGTGTAGCTCCCTGTACACAGTCGAAACCTAAACCAAACAAAGAGAACCCTGACCATGTCAAATTTGGTAAAGCGCAAGGATGGAAACATTAAATCCCATGTCATTTTGCATTGAATGCATGTCCGATGTAGTGTCCATATCAATGCCCATATGTCTCCACTACTTTATCAACCCAATATCAAATGCTATGAACGAACCATAAGATATTAACCTCCATATTGATTAAAAATTACATTTACGTATCCCATAATCAATTGAAAGTTAATAATATCATTCTTCCAACAATACATGACATGTGTTGAATGCAACTTTAATAATCATCATCCAAACCTTCATTACTAGCACACCAACCATTTGAATTAAGGAATCCTTTGTATATGTACAAATATTTCAAGTCAATATGATATACTAAGTTTTTAAAAACCAAATATACTTCATACCCCTGCTATATATCAACCATTTATTTCATAGCATATATGTAATGTGGATGCCATTTATTCACAAGTTATCACCAATTACATGTCGAACCAAACCCATTATGATGAAAACTTTGACTTATACTCAAACCATATTTCACGCAAACACCCATAATGTGTGTGTGTGTTGTACATATTATGTTTAAGCCACAATTCTAATGTCTCATCAATCGAGCAAACTTACATTTTCAAAACAAATTTCATGTGACCATTGTGCTCAACAAGTCTACATATTCCAATGTATATGCTTTAATAAAAACAACATGTTGATCCAAAACTTGACATACCAAACAAATTCCATGTTATTTCATGAGTGTTCATTTGCAAAAATTTCAATGGCATTGAGTGTAGTGAGCATATAACCACGAAAAAAATAGAGACCATAACCCCACATATACCAAGCCAAACCGATCCCCCAATAAACAACTTCTTTGATACCATGCTCAATGATGTCAATCCATAATAATGCTATGTCATAATGTTGAGAAGGTAAATGCAAAAATAATTTAGTGCTTTTTTTTCCTAGGGGACCCCACCTATTATATTTATATATTTTTAAGTTATAAGCTTCACAACTCTTTGCGAGCTATTATAGTAGGTGACAAATCACAAGTCAACGCCTTCCAAATTTATATTGATGCATCAAATACTGCTATCAAAGTGGTATTGGACCAGAATGAGGAGAAAAAGACATATGTCATCTACTATGTCAGTAAGAATCTTATCCCATTCGAACAAAACTATGTCATCACAGAAAAATTGTTTTTAGATATCATTTGTTCCATTAACGGGTTTTGTCACTATATTACTAGTTACCCTATTTTCATCCATACTGTAGCATCCCCACTATAATCCCCAGTTTAATTAATGCTTATGCAGATATAATATGAGGCTATAGCCAAATGATGTAATATGTGAATTGTATTTCAATGTTTTAATAATAAAATGTGATACCAGTTGCTAAGGGGACATGGGCAAGAGATGGTGGCTGAATTAATCCACAAGAGAGCGAAGGGTCTATGATAAAGGCCAAGAGGGGTCCAAGGGGGGTCCAAGGGGGGATCACCCATGTATATTAATCCAACTAATTTCTATTTGTATATGAACCTTCTAATTTTTTATTGAGTGTCCCAAAGTCAATCATTGAATACATGTAAGAGGGTGGGTGTGATTGGTCAGATCACAAAGTTATTGGGAACATGGGGGTTGAGTAAAATCAACTGGGGAAGAGTGTGAGTCAAGGAAGGAAACTCAAAGGGAGGAAATTAGTATGGGTTGGGAAAATAGTTTTAGTTATTCAAGTTTTGTGCATGATGATAAAGTAGAGAGTAAGAAAGATAGCATGGAGCTGGTGCATCCATGGAGGGAAAATTCTAGAGCATGTTGGAGAATATATGGAGTGTAACTTTTGGAGCTAAAGATTGAAGAATCAGGTTGTTAGCCCTGAACAATGAACTCCTGGGCGAGTTTCACTGTAACAACATTTGTTTGTTGTTGGTTGCTCATATTTTTCTTAGAAGAAATATCCCTTGAGTTCCCAGTTGAGAGACTCCTAGCTACCTATTTCAGAGAGAACCTGATAAATGAATGGGCCACCCAAGGGATTGAGATAAGTGAAAGGGGTACATTCCTTGGGTTGGGTGGGTCAAGAGGAAGAGAGTCAGTGGAAAATCAGGATAGTTGTAGGAAGAGATCTGTGGGTTGTGAGTTTATGTGTTGTGAGTGGACTATGAGAGACCACCCTCTGTTGTGGATTACTAGCCTCAGCTCGGGGGTGACTGAGTGTTGATATTTGGAAAAATTAGTCTATGGTTGGGTGGAACGTCTGTCCCAAGCAGCTAGTTTCACAATTGTTGTTAAAATACAAGTGTTTCATCTTGTTAAAAGATAAGTGTTTAATCTTGTTGTTGTGTTATTTTTATGTGTATAATTGTTGTGCATAAACTATGTGTATGAGTTTGATTATATTTTGTTGTGTTTGAGTTACTGGTTTCATTTCACGATCCTTTTAACGCGTTGTAGATGCATCTAAATAATGATAACAATTAGCAATTAAATATGGTTGTAATTGTAGTTGTAAGATATAGGAAAACAAGTACTTGTAAAAGAATTAATTTAGTTAGTTGTAAAATTTCATTTTTAAGAGTTTCTACACCGTAATGTCCCTTGATTGGGTTGGGGGAAATTAGATTATGGTATTAGAGCCTTCGGTTCAAAAATCGGGCTTGGATGGGCTCGAACTGGAATGAATTGGTAAAATTCGTTGTTGCAGATTTTTTTTGTGACATATTTGGGGAAAAAAAAACAAAGAATTTAGAGAGAAATCCCCAAATTTGTGGGCAAAATCTGAGTTTGAATGAATTTGAACGGTTTAATAAGGTTAATGGAGTAGAGTGGTAAAGTTGGAGATTGAAATTCAACCTAGAATAGTCGAAATTCAAGTTTTAATGGCCGCTTGTAGAGTTACAAAACGTTTAGTAAATCGATGGTCGATATATCTTTTCATCTCGAGATCGACGACTGAGATTCATCGTGATAAATTTAAAAATCCATAAGGTTTGTTAGTTTGAAAGGTTGATCAAATCAACAACTAGGATTCATTTCGCAGGTTTTTGAAATGGATCATATCGATGATTCATGTTCATTTCAGACGTTAGGTAGATGGAGTAGAACCGACAACTTAGATTCATTGGGGTTTTTGAAATGGATCAGATCGATGGTCCATGTTCATTTCAAATTTTGGGGAGATGGAATAGAACCGATAGCTTAGGTTCATCAGGGTTTTTGGTCGAAAACTTCGAAGTATGGAAATTTTCCAAAGGAAATCACCGACAGTCGATGGTCGGGTCAGTCGAAATGATGAAGAGTTTGGTTTAGACAAAGGACATATCTGACCACCACTGGCCGACGGTCCAAGTGTTGGCCAAATCTACTGAAGTATTTTATATCGCCAACATAAATCATCGATGGTCGATGGTTGAGCATCAATTGATTTGGTGAATTTTTTTCAAATGTGTAAGAGAAATTGTCGATGGTCGCACATCGGCCGATTCAGTAAGGTTTTCAAGTCACCCAAGAGAATTGACTTATGGCCAATAGAGAAAGGGTGATGATGTGTCATTCCACGTCAACATCCACATGTGCCATGTCACCCAAGTTAATACTTTAGGATGATGTTTCATGCCACATCATCATCCATGTGTCATGCCACGAAAACATCCACGTGTCATGCCACGTAAGTAGTTGCCACATTAGCCAATAGAAGTGGCCCATGGATGATGGTCAAGTCAGTCGATTTGGGAAATTGTTTTCGATAGTCATCGGGGATCACCGATCGTCGATGGACCGATGGTCAGGCATTAGATGAATCGGTAAGGAGTTATGTTTATTGATGAATATCACCGAATGACTGACGGTCAAATCGAACAATTTAGATTTGTGTACGAATCAGTTGTCAGGGGAATGGGATGATGGTCGACAGTCGCATCAGAAGATCGGGCAAAGTGTGGTGTGTTCCCAAGGAAGGACATCAATCGTCGATGGACAATGTAGCATAAATAAATGACTCAAATTCCATGTGATTTGAGATCAATGGTTCATATTTAAAGGGTTGTTACAGTGGTTCATATTTAAAGGGTTGTTACAGTAGTAAAACAATCAATTTTATGCGAAATTTTGTGGTTTTTGTAGGACATTAACTTGCGGGGCATTTTTTAGGGCCTAAAAAATGTTTTTATCCAATAAAAACCCATATGAAAAAAGTGCACCAAGGTACATTGTATATTTTCATCTCAAATAAAATAACTCAGAGAGAGCTATCTAATGAGCTAAACGATTTGAAAAACGGATCTCGTATGAGAAAGTTAAAACCAAAACAATGAGGGTAAAATTTTGGCACAAAATACACTTCCAGAGGGCATAACCCCATGCTCAAAAGTATGTTTGGGGCACAAGAGTAGTTGATGGAAATATTATGACCCATATAAGCTAGTGGTGGAGTCATATTTGGTTTATGGGTACATGAAAATGTGTTGGAAGAGAAATAAGACACATGTAGCATACATAGGTAAATTGTGTAAAACAACCTAAACTTCTCTTGACCATAACTTTCATCTCGGGGCTCAAATTTGAGAAAACAAATAGTCGATGGAAAGGTATTAACGAGTAGAATACATATGTAAACTCATAATTTTTATTTGGGCAACAAAATTTCTCATAAATTAATAAATATATTTTTGTAGCAGTAAAAGAGTGGAAATTGTAGCATGTAATTATTGTAACTTTTATCTTATAACTCATATTGAGACATGCATACAACCATTGGAAAGTTGTTTCATAGAGGAATGCATATAATAAATAAAAAAAATTAATTGGTGAAATGTGTCCTTCATAAATTGATGAAGAAATAACTTGTATTATAATGGATGGAATGTTTTATGTTATGCATGTTTCTAACTTAATTATTGCATGCACATTTCTTACAAAATTAGAGGTACAAGAAAGAAAATTTGGTTCT
>CBVK0103872850.1:0-15102 GCA_900067695.1 Picea abies
AAAACACCTCAAATATGTTTCCAAACACTTGTTGACCACTTCTATTTGGCCATCAGTCCAAGGATGATAGGTTTTGCTAAGATGCAATTGGGTTCCCTGGAGCTTGAATAATTCTTTCCAAAAATTGAGTAAGAAAAAATAGAATGAGACATTCCATGGAGTTTGAAGATATTATCCATAAAATTTGAGCCACTTTGGATGTTGTGAATAGGTGTTGAAGAGCACAAAAATGAGCATATTTGGAAAGATGATCGACTACCACCATGATAACGGATTTATTGCATGATTTTGGTAAGCCAAGAATGAAATCCATAGAAATATCTGTCCAAATAGTAGGTGGAAGTGGAAGCGGTTGGAGTGTGATAGGAGGTATTAAAGTCTCACCCTTATTGCGCTGACAAGTATCACATTCGACCAAAAAGGTGTGGAGGTCCCGTTTCTTACCATCCCAGAAGAAATAACGTTTTACCCATTCATAAGTTTTGGTAAAACCTGAGTGGACGACAATAGGTGAAGCATGAAACTCAGAGAGCACCGTGAATTTAAGGGTAGACTATTTTCTTAAATATAGGTGACCTTTATATTGAAACTCTTCATTGTGCGAAGAGTACCCTGGAGTAGCTTGGGGATCCTGTTGCAACTTTTGGATTAGGATATAAATTTTAGGATCTTGCAACCATTCCTAACAAATAGCTTGAAGTCAATCGAAGACAATGAATAAGAGGGAAAATAGGGACCCTTTTTCTTCAGATTTCCTGGAAAGAGCATCGACCACCACATTTTCTCTACCCTTCTTGTAAATGATATCATAATCATATCCAAACAAATTTGTCACCCATTTTTATTGCTTCGAGGAGGAAATCCTTTGTTCCAGGAAGTACTTGAGGCTTTGATGATCCTTTTTTAATTTGGAAGCATAAACCCAATAGATAAGGGATACAGAGATCTGCTGCATGCAAAACAACCAACATTTCCTTTTCATAGATCAATTGGTCCAAATGTCGCTTTGATAACTGTTTGCCGGTGAAAGCCAAATTTTTTCCATCATGCATAAAGATTTCCCCAATTCCTCTCTCTGATGCATCACACTCCAGAACAAAGGTCTTGGTGAAGTCAAGTAGGGATAGTACAAGAGTAGTGCACATAGATTCTTTTATGTATTGGAAGGATTGGTCAGTGACTGGAGTCGAATTGAAAGCATTATTTTTAAGGAGAACTATTAGAGGAGCCACGTTTTTTCCATAATTCTAAAAAAACTTGCGATAATATATTGTTAAACCCAAAAAACCACACATAATATTAAGAGTTTTAGGGTGAGGCCAATTCTGCATAGCTTCAATTTTCTTAGGATCCACTTTTAGGGTGAGGCCAATTCTGCATAGCTTCAATTTTCTTAGGATCCACCCTTACACTATCCTTGCCCACGATATGACCTAGTTACTCAACTTTAGAGATGCCAAAAGCACATTTAGAACGTTTTAGGAAAAGTTTGTGCTTGGAAAGGAGATGGATAAATTGATTCACATGGGTTAGATGGGGTTTCCACATTTTACTATAGATGAGAATATCATCAAAGAAGACTAACACAAAGTGATGGAGGAAAGGATGAAAGACATGATTCATGAAACTTTGAAAAGTGGAGGGGGAATTACAGAGACCAAAGGGCATGACCAAGAACTCATAGTGGCCCTCATGAGTGTGGAATGTATTCTTGGGAATGTCATACTCTTTCATACATATCTGGTGGTATCTAGAATGGAGGTCAAGTTTGGTAAATAATTGAGCCTCACTGAGTTTATCCATAAGGTCATTTATGACAGGAATGGGGAATTTCTCCTTGATGGTAAGTTTGTTGAGGGCATGAAAACCAGGTCAAGTGAGCCAAGTGACTTCCTTCTTGAGGGATGTGATGACATGGGAAGAATAGGGGCTGGTACTGGGATGGATAACACCCGGGACTAGAAACTCTTGGACAATTTTCTCAATTTCATTTTTTTGAGCAAAGGGAGGACGATAAGGGTGCACATTTGGAGGAAGACTGCCCAAGATTAAAGGAATGGAATGATCATGGTCACCGAAGGAGTGGGGAGGCCCTGGGGAGTTTGGAAAACATTGTGATGTTGGGAACGGATATATCGAAGGTTAGGGTGCACCACAAGAGTCTCAACTGTTTAAATGGAATGGAATTGGGAAATGATGTCAGAATAACCTTTTTTGAGTAAATTTTCCATGTTGTGGGAAATGATGATCTCTGGAGAGCCTACTATAATGCCTTGTAATTTATACTGTTGTCCTTCCTATTGTAAATGCATGGTTAAATCCTTAAAATCCATGGTGATGGGGATGAGAGTGTGTAGACATTCAACGCAAAGCACAATGTCACAACCACTGATGTCAATAGCAAACATGTGATATTTCAAGCTATACTCACCAATTTGTAGGTATAAATTTTCACAACACCCCCCACATTTCATGGAAGCACCATTGGAAATCATGATTTGAAAATGGTTGAAAACACGAATATGGCAATTGATTTCTTGGCAAAGATGGTGATGAATGAAATTATGACTGCTGCCATTATCAACTAAGATGACGAATTTCCCGTGCTTAATGTAACCAATCAATTTGAGGGTATGGGGAGAAAAAAATCCAGTGAGAGCATGCAACGAGATCAATGGGTCAAATTTGGAAGGATTAGAAGGTGACACAAGATCATTTTCTTGGGGTAGCGCTACCTCAGAGGAAACCTCAACATCTTCATCAGAAACATCCTCCGAAATGGCCATAAAAAGTTTTTGTTATTTACACTTGTGCCCAGAAAGTATTTCTCATCACAATTATAACAAAGACCCTTGATTTAGCATTCATCCATCTTAGCTCGTGTTGATTTTTGGACCTTGAGAGGAGTGGCCGGAGGGGCATGATTGGAAGGGCAAGGGTGGGGAATAAAAGTGGGTTTTGTGTTATGGGAAAAGATGATCTGTTGTGCCTCCTTGGCATGTTTAGTTTCTTTCAACCAAGTTTGGGGACAAGCCATGCAGACATGGGCTTGGTTTTCATCCTTGAGGCCACTAATAAAGAATTCCTAGAAGAAGGCATCAATCATACCCTCCGCTCAAAAATCCAAGTGCTCAAAGGCATCAGTAAAATATTCCACTATTCCCGACTGTTTCAACTTGGTCAAACAACCTAAATGGTGGGTGTCTGTGTCAAAGAGTTTATACAACTCAACAACAAACTGTGTCCAAGAAACATACCCTTTGCATGCATTTCTATGCCATTTCCACCATTGCCATCGTTCTAGATCCAAATAGAAAACTTCGTAATGAATCTTGGTCAATTCATCAGTAATTCCATGTAGGGTAAAATAATGTTCCATCTAAGGGACCTAGGTGGTTTCATCTGAGCCATCAAATTTGTTCACCTCAACCCTAGGAAAATGGAGGTCATGATTGGAATGAAAGTACAAAGGATTGGAAGAGTCAACACCTTAGACTTGGGGGTTTGGGACAGAGGAAGGACCTTGGAATGGAGGTCATGATTGGAATGAAAGTGCAAAGGATTGGAAGAGTCAACACCTTTGACTTGGGGGTTTGGGACAGAGGAAGGACCCTGGGAGCATAATTGTTGGAAAGCAGATGTGAGTTCTACTATTTGGCTAGCAAGATGGTCCCGCATGTGGTCCATTTTGGCATGAATGGAAATAATGTCATTATTTAGTTTTTGGTTGGTTTCTTCTTGACAAGTGGGGGCCATTAGGAGATGAGGGGTGGGTCCATGAAAAAAAGGAAGATAAGTGATATATACCACTACGATTAGGGAAACGAGAGGAAACTAATGGAATAAGTGGGAAATAAGGGTTCCGAGAAGGGTATAAGTCCACCGGAAAAAAGGTTGAAAATGATATTTATCACAACTATCAAGACGAAAAGGGGAATCCAATGGGATAGGTCTCAAATAAGGGTGTGAGAAGTACCCAATTTTTTTTTAAACTCCTACGGAGTTATACTCTAACCTGATAAATACTGCAGTGTTGAGATGCCCAAATTATTAACATAAAAAAATTGTAGTAATTTCACAATCAAAATGCCGGAGGTAAGGTTGTGCAGCCAAAATATCCTTTATGTTCCTTGTTTGGTATGTTCCCCCAGGTTAGGGGCCAAAATATCCTTTATGTTCCTTGTTTGGTATGTTCCCCCAGGTTAGGGTTTGCAGGGTGCCTATGGACACATGTTTTCCCTGTGCTATATCTCTCTGATATACGTGCAGGGTTGAAAAATAGTACTTGACACAATATCTCAGGGAACCAACTAAGGAGGCTCGATCGTGCCCTTAGTTGTACAACCCAATTACCAAGGTATTAGAGAGTATCTTCTTGAGTGTTATTCTCGGTGGCACTATAGTAGTCAGACGACCAATTGGTTGATCTAGGGTTGGTTTCGGGAGACCTAGGGGACTCCCAATATACCTTTTAGTACGTGGGAGTGATGGTCATGTGCATAATATGTCTAATGCAGTACTACTCGAGGGGTACCAACATGGGTTACAAAGGTTTCCAACAAGGGTGAAACTTTGGTTTCGAGGAAACCCTGTGAAACTATTTGTATCGCCTGCATGTAGTCTTCCCCATCACAATTTTATCCACTAAACAAAATTTCTCTGTGCTTTAAATACATCAACAATACACGTCTCTACCCTAAAAACGTTTTTACCCATGATTCTTGCCAAAGAAAGTTCTTTGATACCACTTGTAAGGTACTAGATGTAATATAATATGAAAAAACAAGAATATTCAACATATATCAATGGACCAACAAAATATTGAGAAGAGAAATATTGTAAATAATACCTTTATTCAAAGAAACCAATGTTCACTTGCCTCTTCGAAGGGGAAACCTCCAGCATAGCAGAGCTCTAGTACAATAATTTTCAAGAAAAAGATTTCACATGCCTCCTACTCTTATTTATACAATTTATATCTTCTAAATAACATTCTAGAGGAAGATATTTCTAGAAGCGGAAGCTTATATTAGGTCTTCTTACATTGACTTGTTCATATTTATTAAATAGGCCTAATTCACTAATTTTGGATTTTATTACATGGGAAATATATTATTCTATCTACGTCAGGGGTCAGGGAGGTTAGGTCCCTAACAACTATTGTAGGTACATGGACCACTTATGATAATGGTCATTATGCAACTTTTATTGCATTTTAATGGACTATAGGGGCTTGTCATTAGTGTGCATGATCATCTCCTTCTCCATATTTTGATTATTTCATTAGTAGCAAACCTTCATAATGGAGTACATCTCCTTGTCATAAGTTTGGTACTTGAGAACTACATCAGAGAGTGTCTCACTATGACGGGCCACCATATGTCCATGCTAAGTGAGTATTGCACCAAAAAAGAAGAAGAAGCATATGTCTCCATATCTAAGGGATATTGTAGGTTTGGTAGAGTGAGTACATGTGTTAAATGAAGACAATGTTTTAGATTCTTAAATGATTTCTATTGTGAATCGACCCAAATGAACTTGTATTTGTCCCCACCCTTTGTCACTTGGCTTAGCATCCATGTTATATAAGAGAACTACAACATGGGCATGCAATAGAAGTTGGTGAGGACTAAGAAATTGTGGAGATCTATTAGTGTTGTCAGGGCTGGCCAATCACAAATGACCTGGATCTTGGATAGATCAACATGCACACCATGTTCATCCATGATGTATTTTGGATACTGAATTCTTTGCATTCCAAATGAGAATTTCTCCAAATTGGCATAAAACTTGTTGTACCTAAGGGTGCTAAGGATATTCTAAATGTGCTGCAAATGTTATGCCCAAATTTTGTTGAAGATGAGGATATCATCCAATTATACAACCACAAAATAACTTGTGAATAGGTGCAGTATATCATCCATCTTCATCAATGTTTGGTCTAACACCAGTTAAGCCAAAAGGCATGACCAACCAATTTAAATGGCCTTATTTATACTTGAAGGTGGTCTTCCATAAATCAATTTACTCAATTGGTACATGGTGGTATCCTAACTTCATATCAATCTTACTGAAATCTTGGCAACTTGCACCAATCAAACAAAATAGTGAATCTAGGGGATTGGATATTCGTTCTTGAATGTGATTTCATTCAAATCTATGTAATCAATAAAAATTCGCCATCTCCCATCCTCCTTTTGCACCAACACAATTGGGATCCTACAAGGTAAGGAGCTTGGTCAAATGTGACCCTTTTGGATGAGTTATTGGATTTGAAATTTGATTTCTTCATTCTCTAGAAGAGAGAGTCTGTATACTTGGCCATTAGGTAAAGGAGAACTAGGTATCAAATCAATTGAATGCTTGACTTGATAGTGTAGAATCACCCCTCTTGGTGAAGCAAATGAATCTTTGTATTCTTCCACTATCTTGTCCACTTGCTTCTGTTGTATAGAGATACCTCATGCAGACTTTGTGGAAGCCACAATGATATTTTAGTCACCTTCCAACTAGATCACCTTTTTTTACCTCTTCATTGAGGTCAAGGAATCTACAATAGTTGGAACTACCTCTAGTACATCGTAGAGTTTACCTCCCAAAGTAAAAGTGACACTATGGGGCTTAGATTCGTAAAAAACATGAAATATCCACATATGGGGTTGTCCTAAAACAACATCACAAACTTCAAATGGGGAAACATCACACATTGCCTCATATTTTGAAGGGCTTGATGTCATTAGACAAGTGGCATTGCTAATTGACGTGGATGTCTTGACCTTGGCTCAAACAACCAATGGCCCTATGGTCGGGGGTGTGGTGTGTTGACAAATTTAATCTCTTGATGACCTTTGCTAATATCATGTTATTCTATATACCATTTCCAACAATGAAATGTATAAGAGTACCCTTCACCCACATATATGAATGGAATAAGTGCTCACATTCCTTAGTCTCCTTTGGCTCTTCTGGTTGATCCTTGCAATTGTTATGGTAGCATTTGGTTCTGAATCAAATATCCACTCGCTCTAAATCAAAGTCTAATGCAAATTCTAACTATGAGGCTTTTATATTGACCAGCAATGACTTCTTTGAGCAACATTCATCAATGTTGTTCCAGGGGATTTTCTTGAACTCACACCACTTTCTAGTGTTCTTCTTTGACTTCTAGTTACCCTTCTTTGCATGTGGCTTGGATTGGTCGTTTTAAGGTTGGTTATCCTTGCTTTGTCCTTTATTTTGTTAGTTATGATTTCCTTTACCATGCTTTTGTTGTGGTGGATTTGCAAACCCAAAATCTCTCTTATTCCTTTGCTTAAAGCTCAATTTTGACAACATATCAATAATTATCTCACAGTAAGGAGATGTTGAAGAAATACATATTTGTTTGAATGTACCTATGTAGGCCACTATAGTATTTCAGGACCAAGTGTCACTCAGACTCTTTAATACCCATCTTTAAGGACAAGGTATGGAATATATTAGTGTACTCCATCACTATATGGTCTCTCTCTTGGAAAGTTTTTATCCATATCATGTATTGGTTGTTATAGTTTCCAATAGGGTAGAATTCCTCCTTGAGGGCATCAAAAAAATCCACCCAAGTGAATTCTATCCTAAATGTTGTAGACTTATTTATGACATGTCTATTCTAGTAATTGTCCCACCAATCTTTGACATGGGTAAGGGACTTAAGGAGTGTGAAGGTGATCATTTGGTTGTCGAGAAATATTTTAATAGAATAAAAACCCTCTAACAAATTTAACCATTTATTGAAAGCATCCATTTCCATCTAGCATTCAAATAAAGGAATTTCAAAGTTAACATGTAACTTGAATGGTGTTTCACCTTTGAAATGACTTATTTCTGAGGTGCCTCTATTGTCATTGGTAGCCATCATAGGATTTGGGTGAAATTATCCATCATATTGTTCCTCTATTGTTTGAGGGATTCCTCGAGCAACAAATTTATAGGATATTCTTCTCTATCATCTATATTTTCTGCTTGCATTGAAGGTTGCTTGGGATGATGAGAGTGGTCTTTCCCAAGCTTAGTTAGTTCGAGACCCAAACCCATTTTCCTCGACATCATTGGGGACATGCATAAAGAAACAACAAAGAGCATATTTCTCTAATACTGTTGATCTAGATTATGTAGAGAACAAAATGAAGGCATAAATATAAATAGGAAAACACAAAGATATTTTAAAGAGTGTAGTAATACAATTAAACCCAAACTATATTAATGAATTAAATAGAAAAATATTATAAAATGCAAACTTGCAATACAAAGTAACTAGAATGGTTGTAGCTTATCTACGAAAGAGATATGATGAATATGTTCATTCACAAGAAAATATTACAAGATTCCAAAACTATCTTTTAACATAAAGTAATATTCCATAATATTAAAAAACCCTAAAGATAAATAACCCTAACCCTAGAAAATGGTGTGGCTAGAAAGAATGTGTGGGGAGGAGGCTAGTTGATATGCCAACATTCTAGGGCTGCAAGTTTTGCACACAAACTTCATTTAGGGAATTTATTGGACCATTACAAATATTAATAAATACTCTATGTGCTATATAGGACACCAAACCTTAGATTGTGTGGCCTATGTCAATTTCCAAAAACGTAAAGGAAATTCCTAAAAAATGCGTCAAAATTTTAGGACCTAAACACCTATACTAGAAATTCCAAGATGCAAAACCATTTCAAGTCAATGGAATAGGTGGGTGGCCACCAATATCCACTTTGATCGGTAATTCTCTCTTCAAAAGAAATTATCCACAATGTGTGAATTTCCTCCATCATATGGGGAAATCTTTGTTGAATTTGAATTCTAGTGATCCCTTTACCCTAGTGAAGGAGTTGCCCTACTTTAATGACCAAAAAGATTTTAATGTTCTAGTGGTGAGTGACCTTTTTCTTCATGTTCATGATTGAATCAATTGTTTCTTTCCCATTGTAGTTAGGATTGAGTTTTTTATGGGCCAAGTGCTCAACCACCTATGAGGTGTCCAATATAGGTGAAACATATTGTCAAAACAACTCCATATTAAATGTAGGGTGCAATCCAAGGAAAGGGGGAATACTTGATTCAAATGAATTCTCACCCATAGCCTTGGTGATGGTGTAAGGCACATACCATATGGGAAAAAATTCCAATGGGGTCTTATGAGCCGATCTTCTACAAATAAAAACATAAATTATCTTCCACCTGAAGCTTGTATGGAACCCGATGCTAATCATGGTATTGCTTGTACTTGGAATTAAATTTCTGTAAAATATCATGGACTTGTTGTTCAATGTGTTGGATTCATTCAAAAAATCTGGTTTCTTTGTTAGTTTCAATTTGAGCATGAGAGGATTCTTCCTATGTAGACGCAATAAGAAAAACTACGTCAATTGGGGCCAATGGATGGAACCTTAAGCACGCTTGAAAAGGGTTGTGGCCAATAAATATATGGAGGGATTCATTGTAGCTATGTTGAACATAAGGAAGGCTCCCATCCCATGTGTGTGGATGTTTGGAGTTGTACATTCTCAAGATATGCACAATCATCTTGTTGACTACCTTTATCTATCCATTAGTTTGGGGGTGGAAGGTAGTTGATTTGGTTGGCTTGGTGTACATCATTGATGATAGGATGGAGGGTGTCATAATGGTTGTCTTAGAGAAATGATAAACAACCACAAATATAGAGTTATTTCCATTTATTCCATGGAGACTCCCAATATCTATCTGGGGTAGGTAGTGGAGTTTACAACCCCTACTTCTTGATGGAAGGGCAGTGCAATATTTGATATACCTACTAATGTCTTGTTGGAGATTTGGCTAGTATAAGTAATTTTACAACACTGCCACTATATTCTCTATGTCGAAGTTTTCTTCAACCCAATGTTAATGCTCCTCCCAAATAAACATTTCATGTTCACTAGAAAGAACAAAGAGATGGCCTATATGGCATAAAAGTTAATCTCAGAGATGAAATTTCTAAGACTCAGTTACCTAGACCTAGTGTTCAATAGGTAGCAATGAATTCAAGGTTTTTTTCATACAATTGGGGCCACCCAAATGTATCATTTCTAGAAGAGTTGAGCACCATGGTAAGCTCCACAACCAGTAGACGACTAAGGTAGTATGCAATGAAAATAATGATACCCTTCTTGTACTTGATATTTAGGTGGAACTATTGTAGGTATGTGGACCACTTTTGATGAAAGTAATTATGTAACTTTCCTTGCATCTACATGAACTACATGTGTAAGACACCCAACCCCCTAAGTACCCTTTAAAGGGACAAAGTATTAAAATTTCGCTTTTCCTTAACCATCTCTAAGTCTCTTCTCGAGGGAATCATCATCTTCTGCTCATTAATATCTCTCTAATGACTATAGTTATGCCCAATTACGAGTTTTGGAACAAACTTTATGGCCTTCCAATTTTTTTAAGCCTTCTTCAATCAAGGTTTCTGTACTGCCATGTGGTACACACATGGAATCCACGCTGGTGTACCAATTTGATGTGGTAAAAACGTGTCCTACACGTCACCTTCGAGCACAACCTGACTACTAACATGCATATCGATGTGGTGCCGAACTATATCACGTTAATCCGCCTTTTCCGCTCCTTTGGAAAGTCAAAGGCCAAAATTGATCATGCTTTAGATTGATGACCTTCATTCCATCATGCCTTGCCCGCATGTTTGAATTTTAACGAGGGGTAGAGGGGACGTGAAACCTAACCAGGGTTTGGGCTTGGTTGATGTGTCACACATCAAGGAATTGCACCCCCCCAGGATTTTTTTTAGCATAACCACACATGACCCCCTACAATAAACATGAGCATGATGCATGTCTTGGTCTCATGGCTCCTCCAAATGGGAAGATGCTCACCACCACGACGCCAATTCACTTTCCACTTGGTGTCCACACACTTGCCACCTCTGATCACTGTTGTCACCATGTACCTACCACCGTGGTAGTACACGTCACCTCTCTGCCACACCAATTGACATGTGGTATACACGTCGCCCTGACATGATCATAGAGTATAAAGACTCACCCAACCAAGTGCTGACACCCATCCATTCCTTATAATCTTATTGAACTAATTATTCTATATTAAAATCCCATTCTTTAATATCTTGTTTATTTAATCCTCATTAATGTTAATTAAACCTTATTTAATTTAATATCCCATGCATTGTTTTATTTTGACTTAGTTTAATTTATCGACCCAATAATACTGAGGATTTACTCTCCCATTTAGCTCAGGAATCCAACATCACAGAATGGTTTAGTGTTAATGATTGCATTTACCGGCCCCAAGCATATCAAAGTTATAATAATATAATTATACTATAATATACTATAATTAATTTAATTAATTAGTTATATAATGCCGAGGTCCATTATTATTTAATAAAATAAATTACCGAGATTTAATTGCATCATTTAAATGTGTTGGCCCCCGAGCATATCTTTTATTTCATGGGCACCATCACACTCAGACACCCGATGCCCAACATCTTGGTGAGGATCTCCATATTATATATATATATATATATAATTTTAAAAAGGTAGCGGGCCAACTCTATCGACCCCAAGTAACTCACTTAACACACACTCCATGACACCTCAAGCCCCTGGTGCTCGACATCCTTGTGAGGGACCCATGTAATATTATCAAGATTAGTATAATATTATGTTATAATGATTGTGTCACCCCCAGGTAATCCAAACCAATCGCTTTCCTACTATAACAATTCCCCAATGCTCGATGGCCTAGTGGAGTTTAAATATATATATTTTTTATTAAATCATGAATATAAAGAAAAGTATGAACATAGTCTCCCGGGCATTAAAAATAATATAAAAAGAAAATATTCACTGGGAAATTCCTCCAGTTTTATAGATTCACATTTCAATTTAATTAATAGGCCTCGGGTGACTCCTTATCACATGCTTCTCCTCCTCTTGACCTCATGGTGCCGATACTCCGATGGGAGATTTCCACATTTGAATATTATTGTTGGAAAAAGGGAAATAATTCCCAAATGATAAAAAATAATAATACCAGTTGTATAAAATATCACGAATTATAAAACTTGCCTCTGTAATTGGAACCCAAGTGACTGGTTAATTAATAAAAATTGATATTTTTCCGAAAAGGACATAATCGAAGTTTTTCCACACCAGTTCAATTTTCTCTCCTTGGTGTTACACACACACACATTTTAATTCATATTCCCGCATACATATAGCATATATGTATAGATATTGTCTAATTTCTCCATTTTGAAATTAAATTCCTATTTATACACTCTCCATACTTATGGTTTAAATGAGTAAATTTGTTTTTTACTGTGTTTTACCTCCCACCATAATTTAAGGAAGTTTTGTCTTAAGACAAGAAATCCCACCACAAGTTAAGGGATTCTTTCCTAAAATGTAGGGAATGTAACACAATTTAACATAAATGTTTATAAATACCCAAATAAAATACATGATCCTTTGTATTTTATTTCAATTAGGAAATTGTACATTTGTTTCCCATTCTTTTCTTAACATCTACTTAAAATATATTTTTGCCTCTTTTCAATGTTTGGCCTATTCTCCTAAGGCCAAACAAAGATATGATATCTTCTCAATTTCTGGTATAAAGGCTTCATGAGCTTAGGGTAAAACGTTCTTATGCAAAAATTATACCTTTTCCTTTTAAGATGTTTTGTGAAGATTCTAACTATTCAATCTTCACCACTAACACATAAAATAGATTGTACTTATTCAATCAACATTCCGTTCTTATTCAAAGCTACAACATTCACTCACATCAACCTTTTTAAAACACATGCAGTCAATAAGTGAGATTATCAGCCAAAATAAAATTCAGTTGTAACAGTCTTATAATAACACATAAATTTCTCAAGCTATCTTTAGCAGAAAACTGAATTCACACAGCTCCTAAACACATTCTACATTATCTCTAAAATTAATATTTGAAGATATTAGACAAATATATCCTTATTTAAAAGCTAGAAAATGTTGGAAATTGTTGAAGGGTGTGCCACTTTACAGCTGGCCACCCCCTAGCCAGAGTATGATGCCATGAGACAGATTTATTCTTTTGCTTAGGAATCAACAAGGGACGAAGGTTACTCTCCTTCTCCCATAGGAAATTGGCAACTGGATATTCAATCCACCAAGAAAGGGGGCCTGATGTGATTTCTCACCCAATCACTAAAATTTTTGCAGCCCTGTTTATCAGCTTGATTTGAAGATATCGCCAAACAATTCATGTACCCCAAACAATACATTTTCTCAGTTATCCTCAGAACTAGAGGATCTTCACACACTCTTCTTCAGATCTTGGTCCCCTAGACCCATTCGTGTGCATCCTCTCTCCTCTTCCCATGATTTTCCTCTTTTTGTTTGCTTCTACAACACGGTTTTGTGGGTAAAATCCCCCAATTCATGGGTTAGATAAAAAAATTCTAGATGGGTACTCTACCCTTCCTCTCATTGATTTATCAGGAGGACCCCCCAACCACCAGCTTGAATAGTAAATAAATCTTCTAGGATAGAGGGAAATTCTGAGTTTGAATATTTAAATTCAATAGGGTATTGCTTAGAACGGGTCATCTCAACCAGTAAGGGTTCGCCCTCACCATTCCCTCTTATGGAATCATACTTGTATAGGCAATCCCCTTCAACAATTATTCAACATTTTCTTTTTATATTAATAACATAAATATTTACATCACATCCTTTTTCAAAGGTTCACCATCTTTCAAAATTTACACATAATAGGCCTACCAATAGTTTTTTTGGAAATAATAACAATTACATTTACAAAATGGGGGAAGCAAGGGTATTAAAATCCCCTCCCCATTAAAGGAACATTGTCCTCAGTGTTCTTTGTATCTCAACAACACCAACCATGTTTCCATATTTTAGCTGCTTCAACAATGTTTTCCTCTTCTTGGTCTAGTCCTTTCCTAGACTCTTGGCACTTAGCACTTGTGAAATTCATGGGTTTGTATCCATATGGATGCAAAATTTACTCGACTCACTATTTTCCTTGAAATACCTACTATGATCATGATCCAACTCAATCGAAGTCTCCTCTTCCTTGTTGTCACTCACCTTCCAGGCTCAACTTAGACATCCCCTTCTTTGTTGTACAGTCCCTCGGGTGATCCATCTTGCATGCCGAGGATTTATCTCACAAGAAGAGCTTCAGATACTTCACCGATTCTTACAACTGAGGCGTCCCTCAGGTCTGCTCTACCGAGGCATTCCGTTGGACTATGTTAACACAACACAACAATATATATGGTGATCATGGCATATCACAGGGTTCTCATGTCATAAAAATAGCCTTTTGTCCATGCTTTCCAGGACATATTTTTTAATCTCACTTGTATCTCATACATATAGTGACCGTGAGATACTACTATCAATTACAATCAAAATTTCTTTCAAATATGTTACACACAGATTTATTTTATTTATTTCAAATTTCATATTTCCATTTTCAGATCCGTTCCATACAGGATCCAGATTCCACAAGTATGAGACTTCCTTCTCTTATCGGTTTGTCTCAATAGGAATTGGCCTTCCTTATGGGATTGTATCACTGCCATATTCAAGACCCTTTCTTCCTGCAATTAATTCTTCACATAACCAAACAATTTGTTCGTTCTCTTGCACAAACATTTTTGTTGCATACTTGCAGTCGCTTACAATAAATTTTAAAATTGTGCATACTATCAATCAAATCACCTCTATAAATCTATTTAATTTCTATAAAGTAAAAAGCGATTGTCATTCCTTACACATGCATTTTTTTTTCCGAAGACTTACTTACACATGTATTATTTAAACATATCAAGATTTTCTAAATGCAATCAATCATCATATACCACTAAACCAATGTGCCAATTTCCAGGGCTACATTTACACATGTTTGCACAAGGGCAGACCTAGGGTTCAACACTTCAACAGCACACCAACAAAACCCTAACTAACGACCCTTTTGAAAACACTTGCGAAGTAGATGAAGTCTCACCCGAGGTAGAGGTAGGGGGGGTTGCAGGAC
>CBVK0103872880.1:0-10884 GCA_900067695.1 Picea abies
CTCTGATACCAAATGTAAATTCTAACCTTGTACAATATCTACTACAAACTAATATTCAGAAAAGAATAGAAAAGATACAATGACAAATACAAACATTACACAGATATTTTTCACCTGGAAACCCAAACTGGGAAAACCAACATATATTATATTCATACATGTGTTTTACATTGTTTACAATACAATATACATATAGGAGCCAATGACATCCAAAACCCTAACCCAATGACCTGGATTAGTCCAAAACACTAATTCCTTAACCGGAAATAGAAAACCATCGGCAAAAAACCATGTGCCGAAAAAACCACCTAAATATCATGTGGTCCCGGAAATATGTCGTCCCGAAAATATGTTGGCCCGAAAAAAAAAAATTTCGGGGGTGTTGCCCCTGAACCCCCGTGCAGGAGGCTCCACCCCCTAAGGGGGCCTAGCGGCCCCCCCTCTAATCCCCCTGCGCACCCGGCGCAAACGCTTAGTCACTACTACTCGTGCAAAGAATATAACACATACCCAACACTATATGCCAGGGGTCTCGAAGGTTCAAGAGGTTGACAAAAATCTTATAGTCCACGAGGCTATTATTCATTCCCTCAAAGAAAATTTGGTGATGGCTCAAAATTGCATGAATAAACAAGCAGATCAAGGTCATTCCGAACACCATTTTGTTGAAGGGGACTAGGTATTTATTTGAATACAACCTTATAAGTAGACTTCACTCAAATCTCAACACTATCAAAAAATTGATCCCAAATTTTATGGTCTTATATAGTGCTCGAGCATGTGGGATTGGTGGCCTATCAGTTAGCTCTACCCAGTCAATCAAAGACCCATCCTGTTTTTCATGTTTCCTGCTTAAAGAAGGTGATTGGAACTAATTTCCAAACTCAAACTATTATCCCTAAGTTAGATGAAGAAGGTTCCATATGGTTGCAGCCACAAACAATATTGGCCCAGAGAGAGAATGGTCTCCGTCATCACACCATCTAGGAAGTGTTAGTCCAATGGAAAGACACACCTCCAGAAGATGCCACCTGGGAGTCGACCACCATTCTACACCAATTCCTTCATCTGAATCCTTGAGGACAAGGATGTTCTTCAAGGGGGAGGGCATGTTAGGGATCTAACATCCCTAACCCCTCATGTAGGTAGAATAATATAATTCCATGTAACAAAGGCCAATATTAATAACGCCTACCAATAAGGAAGAATAAGTCAAATGTAAGAAGAGATAATAGAAGCTTCTGCTTCTAGAAGGATCTTCCTCTAGATTGTTCTTCTAGATAGATATATTTAGTATAAATAGAAGTAGAGGGTATGCAAAATAGTCTTGGATATTATTGTAATAGAACTCTTCTCTACTGGAGGTTTCCCCCTCGAAGAGGAAAGTGAAAATTTCTATTAGTAATCAAAGTGCTCTTTTATGGTGTTATTATGGTATTATTATGGTATTGTTCTTATTATATCATTGTTTCTCTGCCATTTCTAGCTAAAATATTTCTGTTCTGCATACTATTTTATATCTAGAATACTACAATCTCATCCTTGTAGCTACCAATTTGAATTTCCACCTTACACTTCTCATTCACCAAAACCTGATGTCCTTTCTCCAACCAAGACACTTTGTAGGGAGTGGGATGTGATTTCCTCTTCAATCCCAACTTCTCTACCATCTCATTGGAAACCAAATTTTCTGTGCTACCACTATCTATGACAACCTTGCAACACCTTCCTCTTGAATTGCACATAGTTCTGAATAAACTCTTCCTCTAGGTTGGTTCCTTAGCTTCCTTATTTTATTTGAGTAGAACTCTATTCATCAACAATGATTCTCCTACCTCAAGAACTTCTTCTTTTGTGTTTGTATTCACAATCTCTTCCTTGGTTTTTGCAACATTTGCATTTCTTTGACCTGCTGATTTATTTTTTGGACAGTCCCATGACATATGACCAATATTTCCACATGTGTAACATTTGATTTCTCTGCCTCCTCTATCTCTTCCTCTGGGAAAAAATATTCTGCCTCTTGATTCTCCTCCTCTTGAGTTTGGGCTTCCTCCTTCATCTCTTGGAGTATGAAATGCTCCTCTTCCACTAGATTGTCCTTTGCTTCTTGTTGAACCTATTCCTTTGAATTTCCAGCTTTGTTTTCTGGCCAACTTCTCCTCTGCCTTCAAAGATGTTTGGTAGGAATCTTCAACTATCTTCAGGAAGAAAATTATAATTTCTCTTGTATATAATACCTCAATCCTTTAATGTATCCAACAACTTTTTCAACATTTTCTTCAATATGACCAACTCTGATTATCAACCTGTAAAATTCTTCTGTATATTCTTTCACAGTCATAACTTTCTGTCTAAGATTCTAAAATAGTCTAAACAAATTTAGCTGGTAATACTTAGGCACAAACTTGCTTTTAAATTTAGCAATCATTCTTGTTAGCCTCATAATCCTAAAGTTCTATAGTCTAAGTATTTTGTAGATTAAATGTTTTTAGAAAATTAGTTTATTCTAGTTTGTTAGGATAAGGACACCTAGATTCTACGTAAAGGACACCTATCATACTCATGTGATTATGTGATTGGTTGTTCTCCTATTTTTTAGTTTATAGTTGAGCTATATAAACTAGCTCCTTCTTCAAGTGAGGTTAAGAAGTTGATTATGAGTCCTCACTT
This sequence comes from Picea abies, assembly GCA_900067695.1. Classification (NCBI taxonomy): domain Eukaryota; kingdom Viridiplantae; phylum Streptophyta; class Pinopsida; order Pinales; family Pinaceae; genus Picea; species Picea abies. Next base: position 2,674 of record CBVK0103872880.1, read on the forward strand.
TAGATTGTAATCACTTTTTCCTTATCAATAAAATTAGGTGTCTGAGGACACTTTGTCAACATGGTATCAGAGCCATGGTGAAATTCCGATAGAAGAGAATTGATGATGGAATGAGGAAGAAAGGAAGTATCCTTGACATCAACCCGAATCTCTTCAAACTCAAGAGAAACGATACTGAGGTAATCTATTGTTGTTTTAAAATAAGGAAAAAGTTATTATGATTGTGGCTATTTGTTTTTCAATATTTAATTGAATCTTCATTTTGAGTTGTAAATTTTATAGATCTTCAATTTTAAATATTGTAGATTTGATTAATAACCGCTCTCTTTCATGTACATCTTTGAGATCTAGGAAGATTTTAGATCTCATAGTTCCATTTATTTTTATTTTTTAAAAGGTCTCTTTTTTGTAAAATTGCTACATATCTATGTATAAATCTGGGAATTATCAGTCCATTTTCTTTTATAGAGAGAACTGTCATTTTTTGGATCTGTTTTTTTAGATTATAAATATAACTCACCAATTCCTATATTGTTTGTATGGTAGAGGATGAATCAAGGCACCACTTACTTCCAAGAAATAATCTGGAGTTATATTTTGCAGATCTTGGACCTCCAAAATAATTTTTATAGGATCACCGCACCTTTCAACCTCTAAATAAATAGTCTTTCCAAAATAATCATCCAAAAATGTCTCCAACTTCAAGAATTGTGTTATAATATCACCATTCACATAGATAAGTAGACCCCTGGGTTCTAAATACATCTTGTGAACAGGACCTCCAGGCACCACATATTTTATGACAAGAATTCCTGTCTCGACAGGAAAATCCTGTTTCAGAAATTGTTCAGTCTCACCTTGAATCCCTAATCGACGTGCATTATCAAATCCCTTATGTAAAAGAGTCATCTGGAGTGTGCCTCAAGGAATATGGACAACAATACTATTTCACTTTTGTAAAAAATTTCAATTCCCTTACCACTCGATCCAACGGAAGATAAAATACAAAAGAAGTGTAAGTCTTGCCTCCAACATTTATCCTAACTGCTTGTCCATGACAATTAATTACTAGTGAGCCACTCGAGAGTCCTTTTTCCCTAGTGGTAGTCTTGTAAAAGGTGTGCAATCTGGTAGGGGTGGTAGTCCTGTAAAAAGGCATGTGATCAATGGTAAAATTGACAACCACCAATCTTAGCTTATGCAAATGATTCGTATTGAAAAAATAACAAGATATCGCTTTATTCATCCACCGCCAAGATATCATAAGGGATTGATTTTCTATTTCAAGCACCCTTCAAAGTGATCTGTGGAAATCCCGCCATTGCTTCTATATTTCTTAAGGCTTTTAGATCCTCATTTGAACTTGCTGCGTAAATGAGGCCCGAATTGGCTGGAAACGACATCCACATTGGCCCCCAATCTATATGGGTTCAAAATATCGGTTGGAGACTTAATTAGAGGGTCATGATTTGGTGAGGGAGTCACGGAGGGGGCCTTCCCACCATGGTCGGATGTCAATGTATAGTTGGGTATAACACATGGCATAAATGATATCCATCCACCTAGTGCATGTGTATCTCAGGCGCAATTTGATGTATCTTTTTGTCCCCCACTTTTTTGTCATAAAGAATATTTTAATACAATATTCTTTAGGAAAACTCTTTGAAGTGATAAGTGGATTAAAGGGAATTTTTTTTTGTAAAAATATTTTTGATTATTAAAATTTTGAGTAGTGTTCCTTAATGTTTGACTTTATCTCAAGGGGGGGCACATTGTTCCATTTGGAAAAAAGGTGAAAAAGGCTATATATCTTGTAAAAGAGATTTTGATTGTAGTCTAGAAAATTTTTGAAGTTGAGAAGAGTCCAGTGAAATACTCTCTCAAAATCCGTTTCCAACGAGACTTTTAAAGGGTCAAGGCCAAGCCCTTAAACATGCTCTTTTTGTGTGGATTGTGTACACTTATTTTTGGTGTCTTGCGTCTCTCTTTTGGAGTTTTTGTGGATTATTCACTTGCATCTTGCAACAAACATCATGTCTAAATTAATCAATTTATTCACAGAATCAGATAAGTTAGATGGACCCAAGAATTAAAAATCTTGGAGTCGACACATGCATAACACTTTGATCTATAATGAATTACGACATGATATCTGTGATGGTGATACTGCTCCAACTAAGCCCACCGATGTTACTTCTTTATAAAAATGGAATTTGAAAGATGAAAAATCACTGGCTTTGCTACGTTCTTCTGTAACTGAACACATGTTTGTTCATATTGAGAATTCCAAAGATGCATGGTCTGCCTGGAATCTGTTAAAGAAGATTTTTGATAGTCTTGTTGCATCTCATAGAGTTGATCTACAAATGAAATTGCTTAAACTAATATTAACAAACAATGGTGATGTATTAGAATACATTTCAAGGATTAAGAACATTCATCAAGAAATCATCAAAGGAGGTTTTCCTAAACTTGAAGATATTTTTCTAGTCTCCATTGTAATAAATGGTCTTCCTTCATCTTATAAGAAATTTCTTGAGACTTTGAAAATAAATGATAAGTTATCAACTTTGAATTTTGATTCACTTAGTGAATTACTAGCTCAACATAGTAAATCTTTTGGAAAACAAAAACAATCAGGAGAAGATCTTCTTTTCACAAAAGCTGAAAGTTCTAAAGGAAGAGGAAAATCAAATTTTGAAAATTTTCAGAATCAATATTCTAATCGAAGTTGTGGGAGAAATTATGGTCAAGGTAGAGGTCATAATAATTTTCATCAATAAAATTTTCAAAGTAATCCTCACAATAATAATTCATAGTCAGGAAGAGGCATAAATTTCAGTCAAGTAAGATGTAAAAGATGTTTAAATATGGGTCATTATGCATCAAATTGTCTTACAAGCAATGATCAATTGCCAAAGTTTAAGCAGACATCAAATTCAAATTCTCAAAACTCATCTCAATACGCAAAAGGATCAATATTACCAGGATGATCAATATGAATATATTTTTTCAGTAGTTCAGTATGTAGATTCGTTTGAAAATGATTGGATATTGGACATAGGGGCTACTCAACATATGACTTATCACATATACTATTTTTGGAATTATAAATATTTTCAACTAAATACCATTTTTTTAGCTGATGATACAAATCATATACCTCAAGGAAAAGGTTCAGTGAAAGTCTTTCTCCCTGGAATTGGTGAAAAATGGATTTCAAATGTTTGGTATGTACCAATTTTTAAGAAAAAATTGTTATCCTTAGTCACAATCAAACAAGCTGGACATCAGTTCATCATGCTAAATGGTTTGGTGAAGATTAAGATTAAGTCAGAGAAGGATAACTTGAAAATAATAATGACAGAATATGAAGATGGGGAGTTACTAAGAATGAATGGGAAAGTCATCCAAATAAAGGAAGAGGTTGCAACAACAATGAATTCTGAAATGTCTTCATTCAGATTATGGAATTTTCGATTTGGTCACTTAAACTTTGATAGTCTCTTGAAACTTAAGTCCCAAGATTTGGAAAAGGGTTTTCCAACTTTCAAGAAAGAAAATTCCAAGTGTGAATCTTGTATTTTTGGCAAGCAAAAGCGAGAATATCAACTAGCTCATGGTGAGCAACAAAGTAATTGGAGTTGATTCATAGTGAAATGTGGTCCAATGGAATATTCTTTAGGTGGTTGTCGATACTTTATATTTTTCATTGATGACTACACTAGAATGACATGGGTGTAATTTTTAAAGGAAAAGTATGAAGCTTTTGAAAAGTTTGTAAATTTTCAACACATGGTTGGAAATGAAACTAGAGAAAAGGTTGTTTCTTTGAGAACTGATAATGGAGGTGAATTCACTTCAACTAAATTCAATGATTATTGTAGAAACAATGAAATTAAGAGGCAATTGACATATTCCTATACTCCACAACAAAATGGAGTTACTGAAAGGATGAACATAACTCTCATGGACATGGAAAGATATATGATGCATTTTAAAGGGATGAGCATAAGATATTGCGCTGAAGCAGTCCATACTGTAGTTTATCTTAGAAATCGATCACCTACATTTGCTTTATATGGAAAAAGTCCTTATGAAGCTTGGTACAGTTTTAAAACCAAGGTAAATCATCTTAGGGTTTTTGGATCAACATGTTATGCTTTAGTTAATAAGGAAAAGAGGACTAAATTAGAAAAATGAAGTATGAAGTGTACCTTCATTGGATACTTTGATGAAAAGAAAGGATATAGATTTCTTTTAGATGGAAAATTCATTTTCAGTAGAGTTGTGATTTTTGCTGAAATTGAAAGTAACAATTTAGATGAGATTAATCATTTCCTTTGTCATTTAGAGAAGAAAAACACTAAGGGTAAAGGTAAGTTGAACAAGTCAAAGAAAACATTTTGGTTTGAAAAAGATTTTGTTTCTCCAGAAGACTTCTCTTTATCAAAAATTTCTTCTGATTCATATGATAATGAAAGTACAAAAGACTCTTCTGATACAAAATCTTCAAAAGAATCTTCTCCAACCTCATATCTTTCAGAAGAAATAAGAGCCTCATTTTTTGAAAATCCACTTTTCAACAATAATGGTGATTCAGATCCTTAATCCCCTCAACACAAGAATCCAAAGTGGGCCGAACAAATTCTCAAAGATGTTCATTCAGATGAAATGAAAAAAAACAAGAACTAGGGGATATTCAAGAGTAGAAGCAAATTTTGCTCATGCTTCTATTGAACCTACTTCTTTTGCTGAAGCACCTGGACATAAAGAATGTCAGGAAGAAAATATTAATGAATATGATTCAGTACTTGCAAATGGGACTTGGAACTTAGTTTATTGTCCACATAATGTTAATCCCATTGGTTGTAAATGGGTTTATCGAGTAAAGTACAAGCCCAATGGTAAAATTGACAAGCACAAAACAAGACTTGTTGCTAAAGGTTTTGCTCAACATGAAGGAATTGATTATGAAGAAACCTTTGCATCCACAACTAAATGGAATACTATCAAAATGGTTATCAATTTGGCTGCACATAAAGGTTGGAAATTACATCAAATGGATGTCAAAAGTGCCTTCTTGACTGGTGATCTAAAGGAAGATATTTTCATGACTTAACGACAAGGGTTTGAAGCTAAAGGACAAGAAAATAAAGTTTTCAAACTTGTGAAGGCTTTATATGGTTTGAAACAAGCTCATAGAGCTTGATATGAAAAAATAGATGAGTACCTACAAAAGGTGGGTTTTCAGCGAAGTGAATCAGATGATACATTGTATTTTAAATGGGTTTATCGAGTAAAGTACAAGCCCAATGGTAAAATTGACAAGCATAAAGAAAGTCTTGTTGCTAAAGGTTTTTCTCAATAGGAAGGAATTGATTATGATTTATCACTTCAGATTGTAATCAATTTTTCCTTATCAATAAAGTTTCGTGTTTGAGGACACTTTGTGATGCAGGAGCATCGCCAGAAAAGCACATGTGGAGGACAACTGGGCGCACTAGCGCATGTTTTGAAAACTTTTGAATTCCAAAGTTGGCACATTAATGTAATATCCGGGGAAGATTTTGATTTATGGTTATCTTTAATGATTGGATGCTGATTCATTGCATAAGATCGATGATAGAATGTATTTTTCTTTAGAGTGAAGGGTTGCAATACATATATGGATCTTTTTCTCTTATTTGTCTGACTCAAATATTTATTGTAATAAATTTTTAGTAGTTGAAAGCTTTTATTTCTATAGGATAGTATAGAGTCGTTGGAGGGAAAGAAATCAGGGAGCCCTCTTGTATAAAGATTTGTGTTGTGGCCTAGAGGAGGCTACTGATAGTCAATAGTTGAAAGGTTTCAAAATATATTGTATAGATTTCCATTGCAACAGAGAGATGAGAGCTACAAAGAAGCAATGTATGAATGTATGTAATTTTTAGTTGGATGAATATAATCGAGGAGCATTGTCCCAAATGTGTGGTGTTGATGCGTCTATATGGATGAGTGAATGGTAGAATTTATGTTTTATTTTCAATTCTCTGTTATTTCTTGTCTTTGTATCTATGAATGCATTTACATGGCTAGGTGTACGAATTTGTGAAATGGTAAAATAAGTTTCAATTATTTCTCTTCTACGAGAGAGGAAATGGTAAAATAAGTTTCAATTATTTCTCTTCTACGAGCGAGTGCAAGGAGTGCATAGTGTTGGAAAGGAGTGCGTTGACAGATTTTGTTTCAAATCGTAAGATATAAATAAGTAGCATGAACTTATGTATGCAAGGAGTGCATAGAAGTCCTCAAGGAGTGTGTGAAAAATTTTTAGACTCAAAATCTCGGGAGGAGTAGCGTGACTTTAGTTGTAGATAAGCGGTTGAAGAGTAGTCACAAAGGGTGTGAAATCATCCACATAGAAGTTGAGTGTGGAAAATAACCTATTGCAAGGCATGCATGGATCGATATTTCAACTAAGTGTTAAAGAAAACATTCTAAGGGATGAAGAAGGTCAAGGAAGTCAAGCTCCGGAGGGAGGCGATTAATTCCAAATTGTCAGATCCGAGAGAACTACGCAGAAGTTAGTCGTAGGGTGTTTTGACACTTCGTAGTTCAGAAGGTTTGGAGGTGTTGTAAGGGAAGAGTTGTGAACTCACGGAGTCATGAATTAATCACAACCATTGGCTATGTAGAGGAAACATGGCAGTGGATTTGGAAATCTAGAAATTTGGGGAAGAGCACTTCGGGAAGAGCTGAAGGTAAAGATTGTGATATCTCCAAAGTTTGAATTCATGGAGGGTTGGACCATAGTCATAGCTCGTGGTCACCTAAGAGGAAGGTCTAGTGTGGAGTTAGTACTCACAAATTTGAGTGTTTCTAGGAGCACCGAAAAATGAAGGCACGTGTAGTTTGACCCTGTGGGTAACACAAAAGGGACTTGTGTGTTGAGCATTCAGGGTTTACCAAAGGCCCGAAGAGTCAATTTGACTCAGGAGTTCGAAGATACAAGGGTTTACCAAAGGCCCGAAGAGTCAATTTGACTCAGGAGTTCGAAGATACAAGACTAGGAGGTCGCGTAGTCCCAAGGAGGGAAGGGGATCTACGACAGGGTGGTGAATCAAAGTTTAGGAGATTTGATGAGGAGTTTGCTCACTGAACACCATAGTTAGTGGGATTAGATTCTAGCACAAGCAAAGTTTTCATATAATGACTCAATGAACATAAGCACTGGGAAGAGGCCATTTCAAATAGTGTATGGAATGAATCCGAGGGGAGTGTTAGAGTTGAGAGATCTAGAACAAACCAAATTTAGGAGCGTTAGAGTCGAAGACTTCATTGCAGAAATGCAGGAACTTCATAATCAGGTCAAGGAGTAGTTGAAGAATAGAAACAATGAATACAAATGCAGAGATGATCAACACAATAGGAGGCTTGAATTTGAAGTTGGAGATCAAGTTCTAACACATCTTAGGAAGGAAAGGTTCCCAAGGGGAACATATAATAAGATGATGTTGAAAAACATAAAACCATGTAAAATATTGAGAAGATTTGGTGAGAATGCTTATAAGACAGAACCGCCAGAGGATGTGGGAATATCACCCATATTAAACATGATTATTTTCAGCATGAAATGAGAGTGGAGATATAATAAATAAATGCACAGGAAAAATTCGCCATCATTTTGTCCCTCTGTCGTGTGAGAGCTTTCTCAAGCAACAGACTGATAGGATTGTCTATTCCGTTGTTTTTATTTTCTTTCACCATGGAGGGTTTCTTGGGTGTGTGAGAGAGATTTTCCTTAAGAGATACAAGCTCGAGACCCAACTTGCTATACACATACCTCTTCAGGGACATGCACTAAAAATAATGACCAAGAACAACCTGCTCTGATACCACTGATCCAGATTATTTTCGACACAAAATGAGATCAGAGATATAATACAAAAATGCACAGAGATATCACATATATTTAATAATATAACATAAATATATCATAGATGCAACCATAAACATAGATATACAGTAATACATGATTTTTACTAATGAAATAAATGTATAGAGACTGTAAAATACAGAGTGAAAGACTCGATAGAATGGTGGCAGCTTATCTCTGAGAAGATATGTGACGGCTACTCGCATTCACAAGAAGATGATTACAATGAGGCTTTGAAGACATTTTTACAATAAACAGGAATTCCCAAAACCCTAGACATCCAAAAACCT
>CBVK0103872914.1:0-12834 GCA_900067695.1 Picea abies
AAGAGAAGACAACTCCTTCAATCAAGAGAAGAGGAATGGAGACTAAAAAGCAGGGCCCTTTGGCTTCACAGTGGGGACGATAATACAAAATTCTTCCAAGCTTGTGCAAAAGGCAGAAAATTGGCAAACACAATTTGGAGTTTAATGGATCCAGTAGGGCAACATATCTCTTCTATCAACGATCTGGCACAACTTGGATCCCAACATTTCCAACCTCTTTTCTCTACTGAAAGACAAGTAACCCTAGATGCCATCATTCAGCTTACCCTTAACTATCCTAACTTTGTGGAAGATGAAGACAATAGGGATTTAATGGAGGAAGTCTTTGAAGAAGAACTCAAAGAAGTGGTGCTCATTTTTCAAAAAGACAAAATCCTAGGACCTTATGGGTGGTCCATGGATTTTTTTTCGGGCTTTTTTGACCTAGTGATGCAAACCGTCTGCCACCTTCTCTTGGGGCCCGTGCAACCTCTCGGTCTAAGGATCGTTTACTTCGAGAGTCGAAGTGGCTCACAGGTTCCTGCTGAACCCGAAACAACCTTTTCCACAGGTCTTTATCCCTCTTTTTGGCGTGAAATACATTACAGAGGGATTTGATGAATCAACAGAGAAATTCGCGTGACCCTAGGCTTAAAACGATGGGCTTAGCTCTTTATCTGCAAATGCTCCAGGACTTCAGAGCTCCGGGCTTCGAGAATCTCGACAACACCACATGACAGTTCTCCTGAATGATGAATTCACAAACTATCGGACTCAGGTGATGTGTTGAGATCTACGGCTCTGAATCTCTTCAAAAATTCGGGCTTCATACGTATTACCCGCTCCAACCTACAATTCCACCGAACGTCGAACTCCAAATGAGTCAAATCGGTCGGCTGGCACTCCTCCTCCCAATCAACGGTCCACACTCACTTCACACTTTGGGCTTCGAGTGTTTTAAAACCACACACTTTTTTTCCTCCTGAAATTCGAACTAACGGAGACTAGATCTGCTCTCCAAGTGTCCCTTTCCGACCGACGGTCGAGATTAACTCCAATTTTTAGGCCTTCGGGAGTTCTTAACCCAAAGTGAGATATGCCTCAATTCTTCCAGAGCACCAAGTCTCTGAATTACGAGGTCTGGCACCATGTGTCCCCTGTCTATCAACGGTTAGGATTTACTCCGCTTTTCGGAACTTCGGGAGTCTTGAGTACTTTTGCAACTGTGCTCCACTTCCTTTGGATCGCCAAAATTCTAAACTATCTTTGATCTATGGACACGTGTCCTTGTTGATGGACGGTCCAGATTCACTCCGGATCTTAGGACTTCGAGAAACTCACACTCTTTTGCACTCCACGCTAGAAAATCTCCGAACTTACGAAATCTGATGGACTTCAGGACTTAACGCCCGTGCAACTCCTCACAGTCTAATGGTTGTGAATATAGCTTGCTCCTCCTGAATAGATCTCGTCCATTCGTCCTTTAAACAAGTCAAAATCCTTCCTCTAAAGGAATTTGACCACTATTTCTCCTGATCTTTGACACTCAAAGGGTTTTTAACCCGGGTGCACACCTTGCACTACTTTCTAGACTTGAAGTCTTGAAGTGTCTTCCTGTATGCACTTCTTGCACTCACTTTTCCTTGAAAGTTTTCGACACTTCTCTAAGTGTCGGCCCTATGCACTCCTTGCACGGGTCTTTCTCATAGATCTTTTACTCGAACAAGTATATGTGCACACATTGCACTCTCTCTGTGAGACTTCCCTCTATCTCTTTTGAGTTTTCAAGTCTGTCAACGTCTCTATCCTGCACACTCCTTGTGTGGGCACTGTGTGTTCCTTGACCAAATGTTTCAGAAGAGAAACAACTAAAATTTATGCAAATATTAAAGATTCATTCACATAAACACAAACACACTAATGCAGACATGTAAAACACGTAAACACGTAATCATAACCTCATTCAATCAATTAGCTCAGAGATAAAAAAACCTATGCATTGAAGCAAATCTCTTCTCTTATATTCAAACAAAGAATATTTACATAGAGTTCTTGCAATTTCCTCCTCTGCTACAACAAGGATACAATGAGCTTCAACAACTTCAATAATACTAACTTCAGCCCGGTTCAACAACAACTACAAAACTCTTCAGTCGCCTCTATTAGGCATAGTTTACATATATTTATATATGAAGGGGCTTCTCGAGCCTTCCCTCTTGATTACCTAATGCTATCACATAGAAATCAAGCATCCTACCTCTAGGCTAGCTATAAATTAATGAGAATTTACAATATGGATAAGGATCGATACTCAACATCTATACAATCTCTCGATACATTAAAGAAAACTACAATCCACTAGGATCTCCTACAATGGCTTCAACCTCCAAATATTAAAGATCATTAATTACATTTTTTTCATAAATTAAAAATTCAAAAAGGCGTTTCCTCCTTGGAATCCAAATCAACTTCCATGTATGTGCTGGATGATGTGTTGTCCTCCTACCTGGCCTCCTTTTAATGTTGATGGTGATGCTCCTACATCATACTCCCCAGGACAAAAAGATTCATGGACTCTTGCATTGTTTTCCCATGCTTTTGGATATCAGCTTCAATTATCCAACTAGCATCCTCTGTTGGACGATCTTTCCACTTAACCAGATATTCAAGACAAACCTTTCTCCTGGTCTTCTTAGCAATCCTCTGATATAGGATCTTCTCTATCCGTGGCTTCTCTGATATGGGCATCTGTTGCTTCCATTGAATCTCCCCCTATCCATATGTCTCTCCTGTATCATCTGTCCTGTAAGAATACAGGTCTGCTACATTGAATATCGGTGATATTCCAATATCCTCTGGAAACTCAATCTCATAAGAATTTGCAACAAATTTTCTAAGCATCTTACAAGGTCCTATCTTCTTCATCTTCAGCTTGTTGCACTTCCCTTTAGGGAATCTCTCTTTCCTCAGATGCGCTAAAACCTGATCTCCAACTTCAAATTTTACTTCTCTCCTTTTCTGGTCTACTCTTCTTTTATACTTCTGGTTTCTTTGTTGTAGCTGTCCTTTTATTTGATCATGCAACTTCTACATCTTTGTAGCAAAGTCTTATGCTCCCGCGTTTCAAAACTTATCTCGTCCTAAATCTCTTAACTCTGAAACTCCCCTTGCATGCATTCCATATACTATCTGGAATGGACTTCCTCCATTACTCCTATTTGGTGAGTCATTGTATGCAAAATTTGCTTGGGGCAGAATTTGATCTCACTAGGTGTTATGTTCAGTGACTAAACTTCTTAACAAGTTCCCTAAACTCTTATTTACCACCTCAGTCTGTCCATTGGTCTGAGGATGATATGCTGAACTGAAAGACAGATTTGTCCCCAACTTCTTCCATAAAGTTCTCCAAAAGTGTCCTACAAACTTTGTATCTTTGTCTAATACTATACTTCTAGGCAACCCATGTAATCTCACAATCTCTTTGAAAAACAGGTTAGCTATATGGGCAGCATCACTGGTTTTTTGACATGGTATGAAATGTGCCATTTTTGAAAATATATCAACCACTACAAAGATTGAATCGCTCCCTCTCTGGGTTCTTGGTAATCCTAAAATAAAATCCATGCTTATAACATCCCACATCCTATCTGGAATGGGTAATGGTCGATACAATCTTGTATTTTGTTGCTTTCCTTTTGCATATTGGCAGATTCTACATCTGTCTACAAATTTTTGTACATTAGATCTCATACCTAGCCAATAATATGAAGAACTCAGTTGTGCATATGTTTTATCATGGCCAAAGTGTCCAACCAAACCTCCACTATGTTTCTCCTTCAACAAATTATCCCTCATTGAGCACTTCAATATACACAATTGACTTCCTTTGAATAAAATTCCATGTTGGACCAAATACTCCATCCATTGACTTATGTCCCTTAGCAAAGGGTTCTGACATGCTTCATAAGCTTCCTTCAAACTTGGATCTTCCTGATACATCTCCTTGAGGTTTTCAAATCCCAAGGTCTCCACTTGAAATTCTTGTAAGATCAAACATCTCCTGCTCAAAGCATCTACAATTTTGTTAGTGCTTCCACTAATATGCTTAATAAAAAAAGTAAAATTATGGATGAATTCTACCCATTTTTCATGCCTCTGGTTCAATTTCTCTTGTCTGGTTATAAACTGCAAATCCTGATTGTCAATATACAACACAACTCTTTCGGAATAAGATAATGCCTCTTTTTTTTCAAAGCTTGTATTACAACATAAAATTCTTTATCATATGCAGAATACTTTCTCTTAACATCATTCAACTTCTCACTAAAATAAGAAACAAGTTTATTGTCTTGACTCAAAACTACTCCAACTACTATTCCACTTGCATCACACTTTACCTGAAAAGTCTTTTTAAAATATGGCAGAACTAAAATAGGTTGTTTTGTTATCTTTGCCTTTAACACTCTAAATCCTTTCTCTGCTTCTTATGTCCAATTGAAAGACTTATGTTCTTTCTTTATGGTGTCTAGTATAGGTGCACAAATACTGCTAAAATTTCTGATGAACTTCCTATAAAAACTTGCTAATCCATGAAAAATTCTTACCTCAAATACACTCCTTGGAGATGCCCAATCTTTGATTACCTTCACCTTTTTTGGATCCATCTTCAACTCATTTGAAGAGATTACAAATCCCAAATATGTCAATTATGTTCTCATGAAAGAACATTTCTTCAAATTTACTAACAACTTCTCTTGCTGCAATCTTCTCAATACCATCTTCAGATGTTTCAAATGCTCCTTTTCAGTCTTACTGAAAACCAGAATGTCATCTAAATACACAATTACAAACTTACCACTAAAGTATTTGAGCACTTCATTCATCAACCTCATAAATGTACTTGGGGTATTTGTTAAGCCAAATGGTGTAACAAGACACTCATATAGTCCTTCATTTGTCATAAATGTTGTCTTCCATTCATCTCCCTCTCTCATCCTTATCTAATGATAACCACTCTTCAAGTCTATATTGGAAAAAAAAATTACTCCACTTAAGCAATCCATGAGATCATCCATTATGGGTAAAGGAAATATATACCTGATGGTTATTTTGTTGATGGCTCTAGAATCTGTGCACATTCTCTGACCTCCACCCTTCTTTGGACTCAACACAGTTGTCACTGCACATGGACTCAAACTATCTCTTATCAAACCTTTATCCAACAACTCTTGGACTTGATTATTGACTTCTTCATTCTCTTGAGGGGTCAATCTGTATGTTGCTTTGTTTGGTAAACTTGCTCCTGGAATAAGGTCAATATGATGACTGATACTCCTGATGGGTGGTAAAGAGTGTGGTAACTCATCCACCAAAATATCAACAAACTCATCTAACAACTCCTAGACTTCAACAAGAAAATTATTCATAGAATTATTTGTAAGAATGACTCTTGTCTTACCTACAACAACAAACTACATTTCTTGTTCTTTCTTGACTTATTTCAAGAGTTCCTTCCCACTCACGAGAAGTATACTAGAACTAGCTTCTTCTTTGACTCCTTTATCTTCTATTGGAAACAACATATGCTTACACCCATTCTTCTCAAGGGTATAGGTATTATTTATCCCATCATGTATGACATTCTTGTCATATTTCCAAGGTCTCCCCAACAGAACATGACAAACATCTATAGGTATAACATCACATAAGATTTCATCTTTATAACCACCTATTTTAATTTCAACTTTGCATAATCGACTTACCATGACTTGGTGTCCTTTCTACAAGCACAATACTTTGTATGGAATTGGATGTGCAGTTGTCTCCATCTTCAGCTTCTCCACCATCTATGTGGATACTAAATTATTAGTGCTTCCACTGTCTATTATCACTTTGCATACTCTGTCTTTGGTCTTGCAAGCGTCTCTCTTATCAAACCTTTATCCAACAAATCTTGGACTTGATTATTGAATTCTTCATTTTCTTGAGGGGTCAATCTGTATGTTGCTTTGTTTGGTAAACTTGCTCCTGGAATAAGGTCAATATGATGACTGATACTCCTGATGGGTGGTAAAGAGTGTGGCAACTCATCCACCAAAATATCAAAAAAATCATCTAACAACTCCTAGACTTCAACAAGAAAATTATTCATAGAAATACTTGTAAGAATGACTCTTGTCTTACCTACAACAATAAACTGCATTTCTTGTTCTTTCTTGACTTCTTTCAAGAGTTCCTTCCCACTCATGAGAAGTATGCTAGAACTAGCTTCTTCTTTGACTCCTTTATCTTCTATTGGAAACAACATATGCTTACACCCATTCTTCTCAAGGGTATAGGTATTATTTCTCCCATCATGTATGACATTCTAGTCATATTTCCAAGGTCTCCCCAATAGAACATGACAAACATCTATAGGTATAACATCACATAAGATTTCATCTTTATAACCACCTATTTTAATTTCAACTTTGCATTGTTGACTTACCATTACTTGGTGTCCTTTCTACAACCATGATACTTTGTATGGAATTGGATGTGCAGTCATCTCCATCTTCAGCTTCTCCACCATCTATGTGGATACTAAATTATCAGTGCTTCCACTGTCTATTATCACTTTGCATACTTTGTCTTTGGTCTTGCAAGCGGTTCTAAAGAAATTGTTACTCTGGACAGGTTATTTTTCCACTTTCTCCAGATTCAAGAGAAATTTCCTCATCATGAGTGATCTTCCTTCTTTTGCTGCTTCTGCCTCAACAATCCTCTTATGTGTTTTAGAAATGTGAGCTTCTCCACCTTATGTAATCTTCTTTTTCTTAGGATAATTCCAAGACATATGTGCCTTGTCTTTCCACAGGCATAGCACGTCACTTCACCTCCTTTTCCTCTCCCTCTTCCTCTCGAAAAGGAATTTATTCCACCATAGTATCCTCTTCTTTTTCTCGAGATAATCCCAAGACATATGCACCTTGTCTTTCCACAGGCATAACACTTCACTTCTCCTCCTTTTCCTCTTCCTCTTACTCTCAGAAAGGAATTTCTTCTACCATAGTATCCTCCTCTTGAACTTCCACCTCTCTCTGTCTGACAATCCTGGTTTCTAGTTTCAGCTCTAGGATTTTGGAACTTCTCTCTAACATGTCCTTTTCCTCTATTAGGACTTTTTCCTCAGTTTCTTTGATTTTGCTTCCTTGCTAACTTCTCTTCTTCCTTCAGGGATACCTGATAAGAATCTTCCACTGTTCTCATGGTCATCATACTAATCTCATCTTGAATCTCATATCTCAAGCCATTTATATACCTGGAAACTTTTTCTTCATCAGTCTCCTTATGTCATGCTCTGATGTTCAGTTTATAAAACTCCTCAATGTACTCCTTCACTTACAAGCCTTTTTGTCTCAAGTTCTACAATCTTCTAAACAGATTGATCTGATAGTCTTTGGGTAGGAACTTAGCTTTTAACATTGCTACCATTCTATCCCAAATTTTAATTTTGGACTTACCTTTGCATCTTCTATCAGCGTGCAATTCGTCCCACCATAGTGCTACATGTCCCTTCAGTATGGTCACACCATGCTTTACCTTCTTCTCATCATCAACCTCCTCATAGTCAAAGTACTTATCCAAAGCACTAATCCAATAAAGGAGTTATTCCACATCTAAGTTACCTTCATACATTGGAACTTCAATCTTTGCTCTGGCTCCCAGCTTAACAACAACTCTTAGTAACCGTTCTTCTGCAGCTTGTTCTCCTACTGCTTCTTCAACTTAAAATTCTTCGCTTTTCACTTCATTGATGTCACTTACTTCTGGTGCTCTTCTCTATGTTTCCTCCATGGTATCTAATATCACATGGATTTGTCTCATCTCTTCTCCCGTTGTTGCATTAGCTATGGGTCTCTCTCTTTTCCTCCTTTGCGAGATGGTTCTGAACCTCCTTTGCGAGATGGTTTTGAACTTCCTTTCACTGTCAAAACTTAATTCGGGCTCTGATACCACTTGATGTAGACCCCCCCCTCCCCACCTTCTCCTGGGGCCCGCATGACCTCCCAGTCTAAGGATCATTTACTTCGACAACCGGAGTGGTTCACAGGTTCATGTTGAACTCGAAACAACCTTTTCCACAGGTCTTTATCCCTCTTTTCGGCGTGAAATACCTTATAGAGGGCTTTGACGAGTCAACAGAGAAATCCACGTGACCTTGGGATTAAAACCATGGGATTAGCTCTTTATTCGCAAATGCTCCAGGACTTTAGAGATCCAGGCTTCAAGAATCACGAAAACACCACATGACAGTTCTCTCGAATGTTGAATTCGCAAACTATCGAACAATAGGTGAACCAATCAATGACTCTAGTGATGTGCCAAGATCTATGACTATGAATCTCTTTGGAAATCCAGGCTTCAGATGTATTACCTGCTCCAACCTACAATTTTATCGAATGTCGAACTCTGAATGAGTCAAATCGAACGTTTGGTGCTCCTCCTCCTAATCAATGGTCCACACTCACTTCACACTTCGGGCTTCAGGTGTTTTACACCCACACACCTTGTTTCCTCCCAAAATCCGAACTAACAGAGACTAGATCTTCTCTCCACATGTACCTTTCTAATCGANNNACAGAGACTAGATCTTCTCTCCACATGTACCTTTCTAATCGATGATCGAGATTAACTCCGGCCTTCAGGCCTGAGATTTCTCAACCCAAAGCGGATATGCCTCAATTCTTCCAGAGCACCAAGTCTCAGAATTATGAGATCTCACCACGTGTCCCCGGTCTATCAATGGTTAGGATTTACTCTGCTTTTCAGAACTTCGGGAGTCTTGATTACTTTTGCAACTGCTCTCCACTTCCTCTAGATCATCGAACTTTCAAACTATCTTTGATCTATGGACACGTGTCCTTGTTGATGGACAGTCCAGATTCACTCTGGATCCTGGGACTTCGGGAAACTCGCACCTTTTTTCACTCCACGCTGAAAAATATCTGAACTGACGATGTCTAAAGGACTTCAGGACTTAAGGCTCACACAACTCCTCACAATCTGATGATTGTGAATATAGCTTGCTCCTCCTGAATGGATCTCATACGTTCGCCCTTTAAACAAGTCAAAATCCTTCCTCCAAAGGAATTTGACCGCTATTTCTCCTTAGCTTTGACACTCGAAGGGTTTTTAACCCTGGTGCACACCTTGCACTACTTTCTAGACTTGAAGCCTCGAAGGGTCTTCCTATACACACTCCTTGCACTCACTTCTCCTT
Source organism: Picea abies (assembly GCA_900067695.1). NCBI lineage: Eukaryota > Viridiplantae > Streptophyta > Pinopsida > Pinales > Pinaceae > Picea > Picea abies. Next base: position 9,242 of record CBVK0103872914.1, read on the forward strand.
GAAATTTTTCGACACTTCTCTAAGTGTCGGCCCTATGCACTCCTTGCACGGGTCTTTCTCATAGATATTTTACTTGAACAAGTATGTGTGCACGCCTTGCACTCTCTTCATGAGACTTCACTCTATCGCTTCTAAGTTTTCGAGTCTGTCAATGACTCCAACATGCACACTCCTTGCATGGGCCCTGTGTGTTCCTTGATCAAATGTTTCAGAAGAGAAACAACTGAAACTTATGCAAATCTCAAAGATTCATTCACATAAATACCAAAACACTAATGTAGACATGTAAAACATGTAAACACATAATCATAACCTCATTCAATCAATTAGCTCAGAGATAAACAAACCCATGCATTGAAGCAAATCTCTTCTCTTATATTCAAACAAAGAATATGTACACAAAGTTCTTGCAGTTTGCTCCTTTGCTACATCAAGGATACACTGAGCTTCAACAACTTCAACAATACTAACTTCAACCCGGTTCAATAACAACTACAACACTCTTCAGCCGCCTCTATTAAGCATAGTTTACGCATATTTATATATGAAGGGGATTCTCGAGCCTTCCCTCCTTATTACCTACTCCTATCACATTGAAATCAAGCACCCTACCTCTAGGCTAGCTATAAATTAATGAGAATTTACAATATGGATAAGGATCGATGCTCAACATATGTACAATCTCTCGATACATTAAAGAAAACTACAATCCGCTAGGATCTCCTACAATGGCGTTAGCCTCCAAACATTAAAGATAATTAATTACATCTTTTTCATAAATTCCAAATTCAAAAAGGCGCTTCCTCCTTGGAATCCAAATCAGCTTCCATGTACACATTGGATGATGTGTTTTCCTCCTACTTGGCCTCCTTTTAATGCTGATGGCGATGCTCCTGCATCGCCTAGTAGGAAAGTATCTACTCAAATTCATAGAATAGTTAAGGAAAAATGGGTATATACATTTTCCTTTCATTGCTACCTTCATTGCCTTCATCCCAAAGAAGGACAATCCCATTTCAATGGAAGACTTCATACCAATATCACTATGCAAGTGCGTCTATAAGGTGATAGAAAAAATTATTAGTCGCAGGATCAAAGTGGTCTTCTCAAAATCCTTTTCACAAGAACAATTCGACTTTCTAGTAGGAAGGAAGATCCATGAGGAAATTGGTGTTTCTCAGGAGGCCTTACATACCATGAAGACCCAAAAAACCAAAGGGACGGTCCTCAAAATAGATCTCTCAAAATCCTATGACAAAGTCAATTGGATTTTTTTGAGGATGTTATTAACTCATTTAGGATTTACTCTCCCCTTTATAAATTGGATTATGAGTTGTATTATGTCAGTGTCCTTTGCAGTACTCATCAATGGTGCAACTTCTCCCTTTTTCAAAGTAGAGAGAAGACTCGGGCAAGGATTTGTTTTGTCCCCCTTACTTTTTCTGATGATAGCAGAAGGGCTCAGTCGAGCTCTACTGGAAGAAAAACACAGAGGGGATTTTCAAGGGGTCTCTTTCTCGCAAACCCTTAGACTCACTCATCTACTATTTGTGTACGATGTGCTAATCTTCTACAACGACCAAAGGAAAGACGTGGAGACTTTGAAGAGTATTCTAAACCTTTTCAGTTGAGCCACATGTATGCATATCAATGGTAAAAAATCCAACATATCTTTTCACCTTATGGAGGATCACGAGGTAGAAGTATACAAGGTTCTTTATTCTTTTGATGTAAAGCTTTAAGATGAAGGGATAAAATATCTTGGGTTCCATCTAAAACCCAACAATTACAAGAAAGTTGATTGGGTCTGGATATTAGCCAAACTGGAAAAGAGATTGAAATCTTGGAGCTTCATATGGCTCTCTAGAGCTGGGAGATTGATCTTAGTAAAGATAGTTTTGGAAGCCATACTAGTCTATTGGGTCTCACTTGCCTGGGTCCCAAAAGGAATTCTGGAAAAAATCAAGAGACTATGTTTTAGATTCCTTTGGGTTGGTCAAAAGGAAAGTTTTGTGATGCCCTAGATAAAATGGGAAACTCTGGAAACCCCAAAACTATTGGGGGGATGGGGTCTAAAAAATATCCATAATTTTTCAAAATCACTTGTAGCTAAGGTAGGGTGGAGATTGATTACCATTGAAAGTCTTTGGACAAAAGTGGTTCACCAAAAATGTGTCAGCCTGGATTCTGTGCTGGATTGGATAAGAAGGTCGAACAAGGAGACCCAAATTTTCTCAATTATTTGGAAATCCTTATTAAAATATTTTCCTATTAGCAATTAAGGACTAGCCTAAAGAGTGGGAAGAGGCACAAAATTCAAAATTGGACAGGACCCATGGCTAGGCAGTAACAAGGCACATCTCCTCCCTCGACTTGTCATTGAAGCTCTCCAAGACATGGTTTTTATTCACCTGGATCAAGTTGGAGATAGAAATAGAACTACAATATGGGGGAAAGAATGGTAGGGGGCTATACAGTTGGGGTTGGACGAGGAATTTGTGGAGTCTTGGAATTCTTATACCATAGATCTAAAACTATGCCATATCTAACTTAATGATAAAGAAGATGAGTTAGTTTGGAAACATAGTCCCTTCGGAATGTACACCCCAAAAGTAGCATTTAGATCTCTTACATCCTGAGACGACCTAGTGGTGGAAAGGGATCTGGAAAGTAAATTTTCCACTTAAGGCATGCATATTCCAATGGTGTTTGATCAATGCAAAGGTCCCAACTTGGGATATAATGAAGCTACGAGGCCTGGAAGGCCTTGATTGGTGTTCTTTATGTAAAGGCACAAAGGAAACTAGCCCACACATGTTTCTTGATTGTCCTTTCACCCGTCAAACCTGGGAAGAATTCACAAGGGCTCTCAGACATGAGTGTAAGTGGAAAGGAACATCCATTGAAGAGGCTTGGAAGTCTTGGTTGCAGGAGCACAAAAATCATAATATAAAATCTTTTCCTCTGCTTATCAACTAGGGTATCTGGCTGGCCCGAAACTCTTCTATTTTCAAGGATAAAGCATCCCTCCCTAAACACATGGCTTTTCAAAGCCTTAGCATCCTCTCCTTTTTCCCACAAGAAAAATATGCCTCACAACCAAGACAAATAATAGAAGAACAGGTAGATAGAGCGAGGCCTTGGGATTTTTTTTATGGTGCTTCACAAAATGAGGGTACTCATTGTGGGGGCGGTGCAGTGCTTTTCCTATTAGAGTCTCACTGCTTTAAGCTCAAATGGGGTCTGGGACTAGGATCCAACAATTATGCTGAGCTCATGGCCCTAAAATTATTACTTACCTTTGTCAGGGAAAAAGGGATTACCAATCTTCAACTTTTTGGAGACTCAATGATGATCATCAATTGGATAAGAAAATTTCAAAACTGCCACAACATTAGACTCCAGCCTCTTCTTGCAGAAGTTTTCATAATCTTGGATACTTATTCAAATTTATCCACTCAGCATGTCTATAGGGAAAGAAACAAAGCCACTGACAAGCTCTCTAAGGAGGGTCTTCTCTTGGTTCATGGGCAGTGGCACATTTTAGAGACCAGAGATGGAACATATTTTGTTTATTACCACAAACCCTTCAT
>CBVK0103872979.1:0-17145 GCA_900067695.1 Picea abies
CCAATATTAGGGCTTAACATTGTAAACATAATACTACAGACTGTACTCTATGTTATACGCCAAAATTACTCAGTTGGATAAGTGTCGCATGTTCCTCTCAATTGACATAAGTGTCGCATCTTCCTTACAACTTTAACAAGTGTTGCAAGTTGGTCACAAGTGTCGCAAATGATGTTCGAGCATACTGCCATGCCGATGACACTAAGGAGACACTTATAATACCTCATGTGCTTGATTTGAAGAAGGATAACTGGTTTACTGAAGTCAAATAACTCTTAACACCTGAAGAGAGCTCTGAAACAAAGGTTTTGAGGGGGAGTGCTCCCCTATAGCAGCCTTAGGAGCGCTGACGCTCCCCTACAAGTCTTCAGGGAGTGTTATAACGCTCCCCTGCCCCCTCTGAAGGAGCGCTACTCATCTTGAAGGCACTAACGCTTCCCTAAAGTTTACCAGGGAGCACTACAACGCTCTGATGCCCCTTCTAAGGGAGCGCTGCCTAATCTGAGGTAGTAGTTGGTCCGTTGAGGAGAATAAGGGGAGGATATTTCGAGATTAGGAGGTAGTTGTATTCGAATTCTTGGTTTCATCAAGAGATCCATCTAAGGAGGAAGTTCCCAACTTGTTCTAAAGATAACTCAAGAGGTTAAGCTCCTCTTAACCTATATAAGCAGGCTCTATGATGGTGGAAAGGGGGAAGAACTACTAGCATGAAACCTATGATCTTGGAGGAAACACACAGTCAGCCAGAAGAGAGTGATCAGTGAAGTTGCTGTTATCCAAGTTGTGGAGCTTTCAGGCAAGGGTTAGACGAAGAGGACTTGACGAAGTTGTCGCATTCGCATCTACGATTGTAAGTACTGCTGTCGTTATTCTCATCAATATGACACGCTTGGCCTGTTTCTTTCTAGTTTGTGTCTAATGTTACATGAACTTATCATTAATTGATAGATCTATTTTCAAGCTAACATCAATAGAGTAGGAAGTGGTCGTATCTTGTTTGTCTGCAGAACTCAGCAAGGAGCAAAGGATTGGAGCGCAACTCGGAGTGTGCAGGGACAAACATCGATAAAGAGGTACTTCTGTTATCCTTCCTTCTCATGTGTTAGTTTAGATATATTTGAAAGGAAGTCAGTGTCCACGTTAAGCATTTTCTGTCTAGAGTTAGGGTCAATCTCTTAGAGGCGATCTACCTGTTCTTAGGGAGATTTTCCTACAACAGAAACTGGCGACTCCACTGGGGAGATTAGCCTCAAATCGAAACTTCTTGTTTTGATTTCTCCTCATTGACCTAGTTTTACCCCTTGATTGTTTCAGACCTGGTTCACTCCTCTTTTGATTGGTTTCATGAGCTGATTGGCTCCTTACCCCATCATACTCAGCATAATTGTCAAAATTGAATTGCATTTTTTTGATTTTTTGACATTTTTAGGAGTTTTAGACCCTGGCACCCCTGTCCTTGTGTTAATAGAGCGCCAGCGCTCCCCCATAGCTTTGCATAGAGCGCTATAATGCTCCTTGCCTTTGGCAACATAGCGCCAACCCTCTTTGGCCCAAAAAACCTTCCAGAATTGCTTTTTCTGGGTTTTTGCCTCTATGTCTCCTCTGCTGAGTAACCTTATGAGTCAATGTTTCTTCCCTTTCAGACTTGACATCTGTCTTTTTGAAGAAAGAACATTTTACTAGTTGGATCTTGTAGCCTTCTTCACTATTGTTATTGGTTTTTTCTATCATTTGGAGTTTGAGACCCATGCATTGTCTTTCTCTCTGTTTAACTGAGTAAAAACCCTGGTGAAGGTCATCAAAGGCCTACATACCCCTTCATCTTAATTTTAGTCAAGATCATTGTTCTTCAACCTTTTCTTTTGGGTGTGAAGTTTGTTTTTCTCTTTGATTGTTTCTTTTCTTTCTCTTTTCGTTTTGATTGCAACGAAAGGGTGTATTGTTTGTATGACTTTTGCTTGTGCTAGTTTGGTTTTCATTCATACAAGAAGATAGTTAGCAAGACAAGCATTGTGTTGAATTGATCATTATTCATATGCAAACAATAAAAAGCATCTGCATGATTGATTGTGCATATTAGAAGGCATCTCAAAAGTCTTAGCATTGCATCAGGATTTGATTGAGAAAAAAAATTGTTTGAGGACATTCCTTAATAGTGCTTGTTAGTGAAAATAACTTTCTCTCTCCCTTAGATAGATGTTCATCGAAAATAAATGACTACTTATCATATTCGATGCATTCTTTGGGTCTGAGTCATAATTCCATTTGTTTCACTTCCATGCACCCCTTTGCATAAAGAACAACCATAAAATCAACGCTAATTAAAAGTTATTTAGAACTTTTTCTTTTCTAGGATCCTCCACCAACAGTAGAATAGGCTTAGTACTTTGGATTAGGCTGTGAGCATAACTCTCCAAAGTTTCCAAAACAAACACTAGCATCCTGAGTTAGGGAGAGTCAAATCCAGTTATCGTATAAGTCTTCCTGGGATCCCCCTCTCACACAAGGGTTACGCACGAGGTCGCATTCGGGTAAGCTACGGGGACTAACCCTCCGTGGTTTAACTGATTGTGGTGGTCAGATCGTATTATGGGGATCAATTTGAGGTAAATCCACAATTACTGCGTGGAATCCTTTTAGTTGATTTCGGGCTTGATACCCTGCCCATACGTTCGGATCGAACTGTCGACTGTTCCCGCCCAGGGACTGACTGTGAATTGGTAACCTTAGTGGCCATAATCTTTAGGGTCTTACACAAGGTGATGGTGACGGGAAGTCTCACTGTACCTGGAGCAGACATTGGTCAAACTCACTCGGGCTCCTTGGAGGGTAAATCCACAATTACTGCGTGGAAGCTTGCACCAAGGCGTAAGTCTGTTAAGCAGGTCGCCATTGTAACTGTTCCACCCTATCCCTGCCCCTTCTGGACTTGATCACGCGACGTTGGATTTCATCACCAACTAGTACGATCATCAAAAGAAGGTCCTATTTTCTTGGTTGTGATTCTTAGATTTTTTAGTGTGTGCTGTTTCTTTTTGTTAGTTGGCCATAGATCTCTTTCACCGACTCTTCTTCACCAACATTGACCCTCCACGCCACTCGCGGAGGCTACAGGGACTTCCTCCAGAAAATATGGAAGGAAACACCCCTTTACCTCCTCATTCTACGGAGGAATATCCTCAATAGAGTGAGGTTCAAAATACTACAACTTCCCAGGAAGAAGTTCCCATTCCTTTGGAGAATTTTCGAATTGTTTCAGAATCTCTGGAAGCTTACCGCATTCCGGAGGGATACGAACGACAGATCCTCCACCTAAATTCCACTGGAGAATTTGTTGTCATCAATCCTTCTGACATTCTGGCTGGGTCTTCTCAAAACCCTTTAGCCAATGACCCTTTTTGGACCGCGGACGTTGTTCGAAGTCCACCACGACTGGTGCGAGATCTTTATGGAACAGGGGAAGGTGCCAACGTACCTTTTTCCTACACCGTACCTCCAAATCATTTCACCGGTACCACCACTTTTACAACCACACCACCCGTTGGTCCGAACACACCGTCTGTTGGCCCAAGGTCTACTATTCCCCTCCAGACGGCCCATTTGACAATGGCCCCACACATTCCGACTATCCCTGTTGGTAACGCAGTAGTTAATCAAGCTCCGATTGGCACACCTGTAACACCAAGACCTACACTCCCTTTTGGATTCAGGGCACTGAATTCTTCTACTGCCACCACTACCCAAACCACTACCCAAGTTATACCAAGATGTTCCATACCTATCCAAAAACCCGGAGGGACCGGTCTTGGTGGTCCTAAACCGATCGGCGACACCGGTCAGTCATTGACGTCTGGCTCTCAAATCCCGAGAACTCTACCTCAAATTGGGGGGCATCCTCCCACCAGAGGACAAATTCCATTCGGAGGGAACCCTAATGCTGGGGGGCATCCTCCCACTGGAGGACAAATTCCATTCGGAGGGAACCCTAATGTTGGGGGGCATCCTCCCACCGGAGGACAAATTCCATTCAGGGGGCACCCTCATGCTGGGGGGCAGCCTCAATCCGGAGTCTACCATCAACCACAAGGACAAAATGTGTCTGCCGCACCCAATCCATGGAGTGCCCCTTTTCAAGGAAACCCACAGTTCTCGGCAGGAAAAAATGTTCAGACTCCACAACAACCCCCTTATGGACAAATGCCAAACCCACCCTATAACTCGCAAAACCCATCCGGTTATCCTCTGCTCACACATACTTCTCAAAACATCTCAAATCCTACATACCTTGGCCAAAACCAACCTCACATGAGAGGGCCCACTAGTTATAATTATCCACATAACCCAGTATTGGGCCCCACTGGTGTCCCTCTGCCACACCAACATTACCCACAGGTTAATCGACAACTACCTTTTCTAGCAACCCTGGATATTCCAGACTTGTCTCGGTTAACGAATGATCCTATTTATCATTCTCCGGTTTGGCCAGCTATTCCAGCTAAACTTCCTTCTGATATCTCAAAATTAGACGGAAAGTCCGGAGAAGACCCGAACAACCATGTGATGACTTTCCATTTGTGGTGATCATCCAACTCCCGCACGGATGATTCGATTCGTTTGCGTCTTTTCCAACGAACACTTACAGGTTCCGCAGCGAAATGGTATATTGAATTACCACGTGCATCTTTTCACGATTTCAACTCCCTCGCCATGTCCTTCCTCACACACTTTCAACTACCCATTCGATACGAGACGGGTACTGAGCTATTAACCTCCCTTCATCAGACAACTTCCGTACATATCTCCGACCACATTCATGAATGGAGATGACGACGAAGGCTAATCAAAGCAGTCATTCCTGACCAATTGTTAGCGAAATGGTTCACAAAATCATTGTTACCCCAGATTTCTTGTGACGTTGCCATGGGTGGTGTAGTCACCGAGGAAGAAGCCATTGCCCAAGCTCAGTACTTAGACTTAGTCTATTCACAATCCGATACTCTATATGAGTTGATACCGAATGCTACCCATGCCACTAACGATCCATCCAAACCATCGAGTGCTTCGCATGCGGATGGAGTTATTGGCTCTGTCAAAACCCAATCTGCTACCCAGTCTACTGGAACGATCCAACAGCCCGCTTCAGCGGCTGCTCCTAGTTCGAATACACCCTCTTCTACCCCCCCTCAAACTCAGGTCTCTGATGTGAATGTGGTCCAATCAACCCCTTCACAACAACTTGGGGGCAAGAAGAAAGTGAGAAACAAACCAAAGAAGAACGATAACAATGAACAACCCAAGACCCAACCACAAACCCCTGCTACCGGAAAACAACCACAACGAAAACTGAAATTCCCATGTCTCATTTGTGGTGATGATCACTACACTTGAGACTGCCCACATCACGATGAAGTGGCCAAACTTTTCAAGGGAAATTCACAACCCACTGTGCTCACTCAGCCTTTTTCGCAGCAACAATCGTTGGTTGCACAAACCCCCACGCCGGGGGGCAGTTCCAACCAACCCATTGATGAGGCCTCGACAAGTACCCACATTTACATGTTTAATGGAGTTAATCTAACTACTCACTCTGCGACATATGACACGCCATTTAAACTTGATAAGTCGAAGATTGCTAATGGTTCTCTGTCAGACCCGTTACCATCCTCCGTCAATCCTCTGTCTGTTATCCCTCCATCCAGGCCACTCCAGATTGAGAAACCTTCTTTTGAATCTATCTTACGCCCTCCTAAGAGCACCATCCAAAAATCTACCTTCAATCCTAATTCACGGGCTGCCCAAAATTACAACATTGTAGAAGATTTGGCCCAAGCCCCGTGTGCCATGTCCACCTTGGAAGTTCTACAACACTGCCCTAGCCAACGTAGAACACTCTTAGCCACCATCGACGATTTTGATCCTGAGTCATAAAAAAACCTCACGTTTAATCTAGACGATCATCAACCGCGACTCTCCCACCAGCTAGCTTTCCAAATCGATGTTGTTGTTCACAATCAACAAATCCACCGGACTATCCTGGATGAGGGAGCCTCCACCTGTGTCATGTCTCTAGCCTGTTGGGAAGGCTTGAAATCACCTGCCCTTAACAAGTCCACTACCATGTTACGTGCCTTCGATGGACAAGGTTTTCATCCTCATGGATTATTACAATCCTTAGCCGTTCAGTTGGGCGGCAAAACTGTTACCGTTGACGTCGAGGTGGTCGATGCTCCCCTCGATTACAACCTACTACTTGGAAGAAGTTCGTTCTACGCCATGACTGCCATCGCCTCGTCAGTGTTTCGATGTGTACAGTTCCCCCATCAAGGAAAAATTGTTATCGTCGATCAGCTTGATTTCTGTACACCCGACGCTCGCATCCCTGCTACCAACAACATTCCTTTTTTGGGAGACCACCTAGTTACGTATGAAAACGTTGGTGTTGGCTTATTGAAAGATTCTATCCTCATGGGTACTTTCCCTACACCACTTCCACCTACTGCACATCATATTGTCGTTGTCAATATGATCTCGACTATGCCTTATCAATCCTTGGAATCATCTAACCCTTGGGTTGTTCCTAGTCCTTTGGAATTTGATGTGCTCGGTGACACTATGACACCTAGCCCAGCCGAGGCCGCATACATAGCCATTCAATTTGCCTCTCCCTCTTCGAACACTTCACATTCATTGGCACCCGATACTTACTCAGTGCCCTCGTGGTTGGATTCCCTATCATCTGCCATCGATTACATTTCCCACATTTTTCCTTCGGATGAATCCATCATGGAAATGCTTAGCATTGACGATCTGCCTTGGGATGATAACCACCATCGATCCTCTTTTCTTCCGCCTTTGGAAGAAATCCACCAAGACATACTATCTGTCTTCCCTCCCGATGTTACCGAAGCTCCGCAATCTCCTATCCTCACACAAGATACTCTCTCTGAGGGGAACATGGGTAACATCTCCACTACGATCACGATTGACATTTCAATCAAAGAAGGTGTCGTGGAAAACATCAACCTTGGTGCTAATTGCACACCCAATGAAGTGGTTTCTTACACCACTTTGTTCAAGGAATTCTGTGATGTCTTCGCATGGAGTTATGAGGAAATGCCAGGGATCGATCCTTCAATTGTCGTACACGAAATTAAAACTTACCCTGACGCAAAACCGGTTTGGAAAAAGCTTCACTCGGTTCATCCCAAGAAAATCGCAGCTATAAAGGCAGAAGTTGAAAAAATTCTAAAATCTGGCTTCATCTATCTCGTCCCTTTAACCGAATGGGTCTCCAACCTTGTTCCGGTTGCTAAGAAACAAGGGACCATCCATGTTTGCGTTGACTATCGAGATCTCAACAAATCTTGTCCCAAGGACAACTACCCTATGCCCTTCATCGACCAAATCATCGATAATTGCATGGGGAGCATAATCTTCTCCTTCATGAATGGCTTTTCTGGATATAACCAGATTGAAATCTTGCCTGCAGATCAACACAAGACAGCCTTCATCTGCCCTTGGGGAACTTTCGCCTACCGAAAGCTACCTTTTGGCCTTAAAAATGATGGGGCTACTTTCCAGCGAGCCATGTCGTACGCTTTTCATGACATCAAACATATAGTAGAACCGTATCTCGATGATTTACCTACACATTCGCTAAATCGATCCGATCACATTGATCATTTACACACGATTTTTCTGCGATGTAGGTTCTACCATATTAGTCTGAACCCACACAAATGCATTTTTGCTGTCGAATCCGGTCGACTCCTTGGTTTAATTGTCTCCAAAGATGGGATCAGGGTGGATCCCTTAAAGATCAAGGCCATCTTAGCCTTACCCCCACCCACATATTTAACCCAACTCCAAAGTTTACAAGGCAAAGCAAAATTTCTTCGCCGTTTCATCTGCAATTATGCCGAGATCACTAAAGGATTTATGCGGTTACTACAAAAGAACGTACCTTTCATCTGGGATGACGCTGCTTAACAATAATTTGACGCTCTCAAGCACGCTTTGACCCATGTGCCTTTGTTACATCCTTCTGAATATACAAAGGATTATATCCTTTACTTGGTTTCTTCTTCTTCCACCATTGTGATGGTGTTAGTTCAAGAAGACCCCAACGACGAAGAACATGTGATTTATTATTTGAGAAAGAGTTTATCTGGACCCGAACTCAGATATTCGCATGTTGAGAAACTAGCTCTGGCAGCCATCATCGTTGTCCAAAGGTTCCGCCACCACATCTTATTACGCACCACCACGGTAATCGAAGACTCTAACCCAATGTATCACGTCTTGACACATCAAGTACTTGGGGGAAAATATTCAAAATGGATCGTTATTCTTCAAGAATTCAATCTTGAGTTTACGAAGGCTAAAGCCAAAAAATCCCTGGTGTTTGCTGAGCTCATCTGTGCTCTCCCTCGTGCCGATGAAAACATCAAACCTAGAGATTCTCTCCCCGATGAATATCTCTTCCTCATCATCACCTCTGATCCTTGGTATGGAGACATTCTCCTGTACCTCCAAACCCAACGTTTTCAGCCCAACATCTCTCGCAAAGAGCGTCGACGCATTCGTCACCACTCTCGCCGTTATATCATTCTCGGCGACACTTTGTATCACCGTGGTATTGACACCATCCTCCGACGATGTCTAATTCATGAGGAGGCTGAACGCATTTTGAATGATTGTTTCCTTGGCGCCTGTGGCAGTCACCTTTCCAGGATGGCCACAGCCCAAAAAATCCTACGTGCCAGCTACTTTTGGCCCTTGATTTTCAAAGATTGCATCGAGGCCGTCAAAAAATGCCCACCCTGCCAAATATTTAACAAGAAGGCACGCACCCACCCTATGGCGCTGCATCCCATTATCGCCATCGACCCCTTTGCCAAATGGGGCATCGACTTCATGTAGTGTAAGCCTACCTCAGCCGGGGGGCACGATTACATCATCGTCGTCGTCGACTACTTCACCAAATGGGCCGAGGCTATGCCTACCTTCCTGAATGATGGCCGTACTGCAGCTCTATTCCTCTTCAACCACATCATAACTCATTTTGGTGTATCACGTGCCATTGTCACTGACCATGGTGCACACTTCAAAAACTAGATGATGAGCGAGTTACATGTCAAATTGGGTTTTCACCACGAAAACTCATCCCCTTACTACCCTCAGGCGAACGGACAAGTTGAGGCTATCAACAAAGTCCTAAAAACCATGATCCAACGCATGGTAGGGGAAAACAAAACATCATGGCATTTACAACTGTTCTCCACTCTCTGGGCCTATCACACCTCTGTGAAAACTTCAACTGGATTTACCCCTTTCCAGTTGGTCTATGGCATTGAAGCCGTCCTACCAATCGAGTGCAATATTCCATCACTCAAACTGAAAGTAGAAGTCCTGCCCCATACTTCTATTGAAGAAGAATGATTTTTGTATCTATCCAAACTGGATGAAACACGTCGCGATGATTCTCTTGTCAATGAGGCACATTAGAAATGAATTAAAAGTCAATATGACAAATCTGTTCACCCTCGGACTTTCACAGAAGGAGACTTAGTCCTCGTTTACGACCAATCTCATGATAAATTGGGGATAGGAAAGTTAGAACCCATGTGGCATGGTCCTTACATCGTGAAGCGTGTCTTACATAAAGGTGCCTACGAATTAGTTGATCATGATGAAATTTCCTTGGGAGAGCCCCGAAACGGGCTTTACCTCAATAAGTACTATGCCTAGATCACCTAGCATCTGTACTTTGTACATTACTGTATTTTAGTTTGGTGTGTCTATTTCTTTCGTGTGCTTGAGTCTTTACCATTTCCGCTCATGACTGTGCCTGTGTTTTCATGCGCAGATGATGTCTTCCTTTCCTATCTTTTTTGGGTTCGCGGATGGCGCTAGCCGACATACCCGGAACATTGCTTCAGCAGCTTGGGTTATTTACCAATTTGATGAGGTGGTGAGTTCAGGAGGCATCTGTTTAGGACCAACAACCAACAATATGGAAGAATATCACGCTGTCATTGGACTGTTGACCCAAGCCTCCTCCCTAGGTATCTCCCGTATCATTATTTACTTAGACTCCCAACTCGTGGTTTATCAACTCAACCGCATCTACGCTATCCGTAGTCCTATCCTGCTACGTATACACTTGCAAGTTCGCCATCTTGAATGAATGTTCGATTACATTGAATATAGACACATTCCAAGAGAACTTAATAGTGTTTCAGATTCGTTAGCTAATTATATCATGGATCGGTATCTCATATAAGATTTAAGGAAAGCAAAACTGTACATTATGTGTAAATTAAAACACATCACAGACATCATCATGTACAAATCATTAGCATCATATATATATATATATATGGCATGATTGAAATGTTTGTATTACATCAAAAAGTATGTAGAAGAGAAAAATATTGGGTCTTTCCACCCATACAACCTTCCCTGACAAGGCATACAAAATATGATCACCGAAGAGACTCTAATCTCCCCACACTACATTGTGCTGTGAGTAACACACTACCACGTGCACTACGCACCTCAATAGAGAATTGATATTCTCCGGTACCCCCACAGTGTGCCGCTGCAGATGTAAAGGCACTTCCCCCCTCCGCAGAGGAGGGATGCCCATCGTAAGGCCTTGGAGGTTTTTCTCAACCTCCCGGAGACCTACTGCTAGTACTGCCGGATCTGCTGCGACCGGGATGCCTTCGCGACATCCTGGTACTGGCATATCAGCCGGACGCACTGCTCCCTTGTCTGCATGTTGGAAACAATACATCTGTTAAAACTCTTTTACATACCGCCAAAAAAATACATATACATCAAAAACTTAAAAAAAAAATCTAGACAAGGTATGGCTCAGTCTCTTACCTGACTCATCCCAATCTTCCCCCGTGAGAAAAATCAAGTCCATGCTCCCGCAGAAATCTACATCGACATAAGGGAAGTCCTCTATCTAGAGGTACTGCCATCTCAGCTAGGCAAAGAAATCGCCAGTGAAATGGAACTCTGACTCCGACACTAGCCTTGGAGACAGACTAGTCCACCTCTCCATCCTAGGTTCATCCACTGGTCACACCGCCAACGCTATCTGAGGCTGCATCTAGGGGATACGCTCTAGAAAAAATGAGACCAAAAATGAGCTGTAACCAAACTGCTTCTGTCCAGTCCTGCATCGTGAGATCTGTTCCTTCACATTTCGAAGGAACGCTGCACTCTAGTTGAACAGTGTTGGTTCCAAACACTGAACACTGTAAGCCACCTGTGATCTTGATGCCACATGGGCACTAGTGTTGCCTGTCACATTTGTGATAGCAAATAGTATAGACCGGAGGGGCAAATCTCGAATATCCTTGATAGGGATTTTACCCCCTACCAGCCTTGCTCCTGGAATGCAATGGCATGCCAGATACATGTCCACTTGTTCAGGTAGCGCCTGCTACCCGGAGAACAATATGGGGAGCCCTCTTTTCGAGAGGCTAGTCAAAAAGTACACGTCTTCTAACTCAATGGTTAAAAGTTGTGTGTCGATTCAGAATCCTTGTTCTACAACATCCCAGAGGCCAATCATATGTTCGAGCAATAAAATCTCTTTCTTTATCTTTTGCAACTTGAAGAATTTGAGCAAACAACAAGCTCGCAAAGAGGCCCGTGTGCGAGGACTTCGTAAGTCAGCTAAGTCATTCATCTCATGTTCCCTCTCTTTCCATTCAATCATGATCGCCGAAGTTACCTACAAAATAAAAGAAATAAAAAACTCATTATTTCCACATTTTGGCAATTTCAACAATTTTCAAAAGCAATTTAAAACATGAAATAAGATGCCCACATCATCTAAAAGTAACCACACACTCTTTTTAACCACCACACCCTCTTCTAAGCATTCAACATTCATCAAACAATGATAAAAGCATTTTAAAAGATCAAAACGATTTTATGGCTGCGTGGGCATGCGTGGGGGATTTCCCATGGATTTTTTGCTAAAAAATGACCCATATAATTGACTTCTAGGGCGCTGGCATCTTAACCATCCATTCCTAGAACATTTTTGCAAAACAAATCCTGTTTTCCCATCGATTTTCAAAGAGGCCAATTTGGTTCTAATTGGGGCGACTTAGGGCTTCGTGTTTTAAAATAAATAATGCTATGAAAATAAATACCAAACCATGCAATGGAAAGAGCATGAGATGGACACCTACTTGGTCCAAACGACGAGCGAAATGGTCGACCGTAGCTCCGACAATGAACAAAACAAGATCCACTTCAAACTGAGATTCTCCACTACTCCAAAAATCCTTGCAAAATGAAATGGTAAATAAAATTTCAAATCAATTGTTATTTATAAATTTTCATCTTTCATAAGGTATAGTCATTTTTTGGGTTTCTCTAATGACATAATGACTTCACTAAACCCTGGTTTGTAGTTTTGGCATCGCAGGTTTCCTGGCAGTCCTGATGGATTATCTACCTTGTCACACTTATGAGCATAGTCTTAGTTCATTCTTGAGCTCAACAATATGAGAACGTAATCGGGTAAAATTTTATCTCTTTTTCGGACCCGTACGGATATGAACACATGAAAAAGGAACCTCCCTGGAGTCTCCTTTAAACCCTTTTCAGACTCTCTAAATATGAAAAGATTGTCGAGTGACCTTGCTTCCTTTCACACTCGTTAAAAGGTCAGAAAGGGCGTCTTTCGAGCGATATTTTAACCCTTTTTCGGTCTCGTTGGACTATTGTACGAAAAAGGAACTGAGAGAGTTCTCTTTTAAGTGTTTTTCCAAACTCTATAATCTCGAAAAACCTTCGATTTTTATGTCTTTGGACTCGTTAAAGCACACATTGATGACCCATATGGGACTGAATTCTTACTTCTTCCAGTTCATTAAACAAAGGAAGAGGAACTTAATGAAGGTGAGTTATATTGAGCACGTGTTATCCTCCTCGAGCTCATTAAACCAAAAAGAGGTACTCATCTATCTGGATGGGGGAAAAATTGAAAGGAGCAAGCTAAACAATCTCTTGAGAACATCATCCAACACTTCTTAGAGTCGCCCTTGAACACGACACTTTGTCATTTGCACATATCATAATCCGCTGAACCTTTGCACTGAGCCAATCCTTTGAGTTCCTTTCACTCCTTTGGGTCACCCGACGCAAGTCACGATACCCACTGCATAGTTTTGGTCCCGGTCACATTTTGCTTTTGTGCCTCAGTGTTCAAGGGAAGTATCCGCCTCGAGAGTCAGCCATCCCAAATATCTTGCCTCAAAACCTGTGTCAGTCCATGTCCATTTGATCTGCCAATTACATCTCCATGTCCATTTCATTTCGTTGATGGGGGATACATCAAGGCCCTCCCTTGACGAGTCTATTCCTGTCGACTTCAACACATCATCTGAGAATCAGACTTAGAAACTAGTTAGTACTTTGGGACCTGCATGCCTCAATGGCAGGCCTCCTCACATTTGATAGTGGGTTTACATCATTGACCCCTGATCAATTGATTCCACGGATGTTCGACCTCATCTCATCTATTCACATTCGATGGAATGTACTAGGGTACCTTGGGAATCATTGACATTAATGGTGATCTCCATCGCACTAGTTAACGGTTCACACCATTGACCGGTAATCAAGTGGTTTCTGCCATGTTCGACATCAAGACATCTATTCACATGGTTGGATTCGTACCATATTGGGATTGGTAAGAAGACCCGGGGTTGAGCTATCACTTTGATATATGCTTTGCCCAGGCTGCGAAGGAATTTCTGTTGGACAAAGAACACATACACTGTAACATAGATCCACTTTGTATTGGTCGTGGCTATGTTTATCATCTCGTAGATCCACTGTGTATTCTTCATGGCTACGATCAGTCTGATTCATCAGAGTATAGATCCACATTGTATCTTCGGTGGCTATACCTTTTTATCAATACAATTATGGATCCGCAGTGTATTTTATGGCAGCCATATCTTGCAAAGTCTTGATCACCCAAGCATAGGTATGCCTGCCTTGGGTTTTGAAATATGTCATGATATTTGTTGGATGTTTATGTGCATCTTCTGTCAGGTTCTCCAAGTCTATACCCTTGCTTGGACGTCTACAAAGAATTTCAGTTATCAGTTGGCATATTCTAACTTCATACTTTGGGGGGCAATCTGTTATACGCCAAAATTACTCAGTTGGATAAGTGTCGCATGTTCCTCTCAATTGACGTAAGTGTCGCATCTTCCTTACAACTTTCACAAGTGTTGCAAGTTGGTCACAAGTGTCACAAACGATGTTCGAGCATACTTCCATGCCGACGACACTAAGGAGACACTTAGAACACCTCATGTGCTTGATTTGAAGAAGGAGAACTGGTTTACTGAAGTCAAATAACTCTTAACACCTGAAGAGAGCTCTGAAACAAAGGTTTTGAGGGGGAGCGCTCCCCTATAGCAGCCTTAGGAGCACTGGCTCTCCCCTAGAAGGCTTTAGGGAGTGTTATAATGCTCCCCTGCCCCCTCTGAAGGAACGATACTCATCTTGAAGGCGCTGGCGCTACTCATATTGAAGGCGCTGGCGCTTCCCTAAAGCTTACCAGGGAACGCTACAATGCTATGATGCCCCTTCTAAGGGAGCGCTGCCTAATCTGAGGAAGTAGTTGGTCCATTGAGGAGAATAAGGGGAGGATCTTTTGAGATTAGGAGGTAGTTGTATTCGAATTCTTGGTTTCATCAAGAGATCCCTGATCTAAGGAGGAAGTTCCCAACTTGTTCTAAAGATAACTCAAGAGGTTAACAAGAGGTTAAGCTCCTCTTAACCTATATAAGCAGGCTCTATGATGGTGGAAAGGGGGAATAACTGCTAGCATGAAACCTATGATCTTGGAGGAAACACACAGTCAGCCATAAGAGAGTGATCAGTGAAGCTGCTGTTATCCAAGTTGTGGAGCTTTCAGGCAAGGGTTAGACGAAGAGGACTTGACGAAGCTGTCGCATTCACATCTATGATTGTAAGTACTGCTTTCGTTATTCTCATCAATATGACATGCTTGGCCTGTTTCTTTCTAGTTTGTGTCTAATGTTACATGAACTTATCATTAATTAATAGATCTGTTTTCAAGATAACATCAATAGAGTAGGAAGTGGTTGTATCTTGTTTGTCTGCAGAACTCAGCGAGGAGCAAAGGATTGGAGCACAACTCAGAGCGTGTAGGGACAAACGTCGATAAAGAGGTACTTCTGTCATCCTTCCTTCTCATGTGTTAGTTTAGATATATTTGAAAGGAAGTCAGTGTCCATGTTAAGCATTTTCTGTCTAGAGTTAGGGTCAAGCTCTTAGAGGCAATCTACCTGTCCGCAGGGAGATTTTCCTACAACACTCTAACCAATGCATTTGGTCTTACCGAATTTCGATCTTTTATGAAGAAGTTATGTCGTTTTTATCTGAAACATCCATTTTAGACTAGTTTCAGGACTAGGCACAAACCCTATTTTCCACGGCGTGTAACTCCAAAAATACAATGACCCACAAGCTGACATTTGTATCACAACTACTTGGATATGTTTTCTTCAATGATCTCCCAATTTCACGGTTTGAATCATTCTAGAAAAAACGTTATTGCTAAAATGGTGAGATGACCTGTAAATAACATACCTTACAAAGCATCATCAAAAGAATTTATCCTCCCTTGAATTTTGGCCTTCTTTACTTCACCTTCCCTCTGAAATTCAGCTTAGATATCCTTTGGTTACCTAAGTCGCCAATAGATATTCAACATGCTCAAATGTGATTAAAATGAGAGAGCCTTTCCTCTTATTTATACTTTCATGTAGCTTCCTCAAGGGGTTACCTTTTAACCATCTTAACCCACTTTCCTTATTTGAGGGTTAAGCCACTTCTAACCACTTGCCCACTTAATAATTTCTCCATTAACTTTATTATTTAAATAATTTCTTTTGTATGCACTTTGACTTATAATACACTCATCACTTCACTTTATTATTTACCTTCTAAAATATCTGAATCCACTTTGACTACTTTGACCTTTTGGGGCTTCTAGATGACTCATGAGGGTTCTCCAACTTCACATGGCCATAAATATCTAACCGTGAGGAGTTATATGACGTTCCACATACCACTAGAAATTGCATGACATGTAATATCTATCTAAAATATTCTTACCTACAAATATATCAAAACCCATACCATTATCCATCAAACAAACTTGGGTCTCTTAACCAAATATTTCTCCAACTTCACATGGCCATAACTCTCTAACCTTGAGGAGTTATGCGATGTTCCACATACCATCGAAAATGGCATGACATGTAATATACATATGGAATAGTCTTACCTGCAAATATATCAAAACTCATACCATTATCCATCAAACAAACTTGGGTCCATTACCCAAACCTTTCTACTACTAGACTTTCTTCAAGGGTTGACATCAATGAAAACCAAACCAAATAATGAACAATCTCCCCCTTTGGCATTGATCTCAACACTCTGATGCAATACTGAATTCATATCACTCATGCTCCCCCTGTGACCATCGCTCCCCTTGGAACCATGCCTCTGTTCTCTTTCTCTAAGCCTGCATCTAATAAATCTCTCCCCCTTTGTCATCAATGATAACGGTATCTTTACATCTGGGGCTGCTCCCCCTAACTGAATTGTCCGTGGGGATACTCCCTTTAACTGAGCTCTTCCTAGAATTTGATCCCCCAACCTGAACTGTCCTCTTTATGGTGCTTCCTTGTGTAAATATAAGACATATAAGATAAGCATTCAAAAGCATTCATTTTGGAGTAGAAATTACTCCGAGTCTTTGGTGAAAATACTCAAAGGATTCCCTTGATAGCGGTTTTGTAAAGATGTTTTCCACTTGTTCTTTTGTGCCTACATATTCAACTCTAATGTTCTTCTCAGCAACCTGTTCCCGTAGAAAGTGATACTTTATTGGAATGTCCTGTTAATGTTTATGCAATTATTATAGTTCTTTTCATTTCATTAGATAAGAGCATAATAAGAACAAGATCACTGAGAAATACACATTCACAAGAGACACAACATTTATCCTGGGAAACCCTCTAGGGGAAGAAAACCTAGCAAAAAATTCCTTATCAT
>CBVK0103874238.1:0-14526 GCA_900067695.1 Picea abies
AATATACTTGGATTATATTTACATTTGGGTTCGATCGAGGGATATTACAAGGTGGAAGGCTGACCAAAATCATAAATGCATCATTCTAAGGTGTGCACGGTTTTTCGCTTCCACAATCCCGTATCGGGCGCATGTGCGTTTTTCCAGCGTTTTTCCACTGTCGCACGTGTGCGCGCTTCCTTTGTATCCTTAGCGCATGTTGATTTTATAACCAATTGTATAGTTTTGTGCCCTTTGGAAATGTATTTTTGAAGTTGTGGGTGAACTAATAGGTGTTTGGAGATGTTGGATTCCTGTAACCATTTGCGGACGAAATTTCAGTGATAACACTCCCCATAGGATAGATGCAGTATTAGTTCTCCATCCACAACTGAATAGGGGAATAGATGAACTTGGGATTGCCCATTTATTCCCAGGTCTTCTTTGACAATATTTTGACATCATATCCCAAATATAACATAACATCCCTGATCGCATAGTCATCAATGTGAGCATTCAACCTGAACTCCTTTCGAGATCTCCTTTTCCTTCTCTGGATTCTACTTGCATTATTTTCTGGATTGTTGGAAGAAATAAATTCCTCTGGGTTTCCTTCAGCTCCCAAAGTTATCTTAATTGTGTTCTGCAACTTCCCAATAACCTTTTCATCATCCAATATATCAGAAAATTATTGCAGCCACATATCAACAACCTTTTGTGCTTTTCCTAAAGGATCCACCTGATCAAATGACTCTCTGGATTCCTTTTGCTGCTGGGGATTTGGCTTAAAGCTTGGTTTCACAACTTCAGGTGTGGAATAACTCAACATTTGTTTAAATATATCTACTGCACTTTTAAAGAATTCATTTTTCCACATAGGATCATACTTTGTACTATCTGGGATAACCTTCATAATTTGTACTTGATGTGGAATTTATGCATCTGTGCCAGTGTTTGCACCTCCTCTAGTGACAATATTAATATTAGGAACCTCTCTACCTGGCATGATTTTCCCATTTTTCAATAAATTTTGGACAATATTAGGTAGCATGGGTGTTATTCTTGCAATGTGCACACCAAGATCTTCTTGGAAGTGGAAATGTTTTGTCCAAGTATCCTTGCTAATCAAAATTGTAGCAACGAATTGGTCTTATTCCACCAATTTGTCCTCCTCGGTATCCTCCTCTGCCTCCACAACCGCTTCCATGTCCTTGAGGTCCTTCATTGACCCTAAATGTATACTGAGTCAATCTATATGCAAATGCATCTACAACCCTACATTGATTAGTGTTGTGTGATGGTGAAACACAGAATTAACAATATATGGTATTCAACATAGGAATGTACTTATGTAAAATTGGAAAATGCCTTGGAGAATGCTGGTAACTTCTGCAAATCTCACAATACTCGACACTCTGACCTCCT
Organism: Picea abies; assembly: GCA_900067695.1. Taxonomy (NCBI): domain Eukaryota; kingdom Viridiplantae; phylum Streptophyta; class Pinopsida; order Pinales; family Pinaceae; genus Picea; species Picea abies. The sequence goes on from CBVK0103874238.1 coordinate 1,405, forward strand.
TGATTATTTGGGAAGGCATTGTATTGAACAGGCCCATGGAATGACATGATAGTGAAAACTTGAGAAACTCCTTCCACTATCCCAACTGGTGGAGGACCCATATTAGAGGGGCCCATACCCCTTAGTCTTGGACATTCATTTTCTATGTGACCTTCTGTGTAATAACTCGTACACGAAACCTGCGGTCGACCTACCTTTGGAAGGGTCAAATCTTGAAATTTCTCATTTAACACAGAAATTTGGCCCTGGAATTACACAATATTAGTATCCTCCAGAGGCATCACGATTCTTAATTTCCATGTATATCCTTCCATAGCCTTGATCTTTATATCTTTCTCCAGTGCTTCACCCAAAGTAGTTATCCTTTATTTTGTTAAAGGGATACAGGTTAAAGGTAACAACCCATGAATGAACTATTCTCTCTGATGATCCTCTTGGATACGGTTTTCTAACTTCCCTATCACATCCTTAAACCTTTGGTTGTAATTTCAAGTGGGCTCACTATCTCTTTTCTTTATCTCTCACAACTCGAATACAGCTTGTTGTTCTAATTGAGGTAATCTAAATTTCGCTATAAATATTTTCTTCACCTAAGAGAGAGTGAATGCTTACCCCTGGGCCCTTGGCTTGATTACCATCATGTACCATTTCAGAGCCTCACATATTAGGGTAGTTTGAAAATGAACTAAATTGTTTGCATCTAGAGTTCCACGAGACCTCCAACTTGATTCACAGAGAAACAAGTGTTGCTCGACATCCTAATCCCCTTTACCCAAAAATCCATGGTATTGGGTGAGGGATCCTGCATGTTGATTTTCCATCGAGGGACTTGGGAACCCTACTAAAATGAACCTCGAAGGTCCTGGTTGCGATACAATGAAAAAATTGCCACACTTTCACTATAACTATTATTCAAACTTGTTGGACTCAAAGGGTTAGGAGTAACAAAATTTGTAGAAGGGCTTGTGATAGAAATTATGAGATTTTTAGATGGTGTTGGGGAAATGGGTCATTCAGGGTTGGTTCCTTTACCTCCATAACAAAATTCTTTGATATAGAGGGTCTCATTCATTTGCAGTGTTGCATATACCCCATGATGCAATCTGACATCTTCTGGTGTTGCAAGTTTTGCTTCTCACACAACTTCCTTAAGGTTTGTGGTAGAGTATTCTTCTTCAGTGGTGGCGTCGATCCTTACTCTTTCATTTGTCTCATTTGAAGTTCCTTCCTCTTTTATTCTTCTTGTATAATATTCATATCTTTCACCAAATCCCTCTTTAACCATCAGTTGGATAGTCTTCCTCATCTATGCAACTAATGCAACTGTTCTAAATCTTTCCTATGACTACTCTCAAAGATGATATCATTTTTCTAGTGATCATACCTCTTCATCACTTTTCTAATCTATTTCTACCACCTCTTCTCAAGAACAACATCCCTCTTTTGAGCTCAGTCATCCCTTGCACTTTTCTTTTAGTGACCCCCATATCTCTCAGAAAATATTCTTTGAGCTAACTCATGAACCCTCTCATAAATTACCCTCCCCCAAGCACATGGGTTTATGTTGTCATATTAGCTTAAGGAATAGGTAACATTCCTTCCTCTACTAATAAAAACTTCATCCACAAAGGGATTTCCTACAACAATATTCCTCTGGATCCTTCTCTAAATATTACTTAGTCCTTTGAAAAATCCTGATGATTTTCTACAGCAAAGTTGATAATATATCCCTCCAAAACAGTCTGCACCCAAAAATTTACAGCACGAGAGAACTGATGATCTAGACAATGCAGATTGGCTAGGTTTTCCACAGTCCAGTTATACCTATTTTTAACCCAATCCTTGAATTATGGTGCTTCTTGTAGGTGGTCTAACCACTAAAATGCCTCTTTGGGAAACCTAATCCAAAATATCTTGTACTGGTCACTAGAAGACTCTGAATAGAAAATCATGATTTTCACAACCCTAAATCTTTTGTGCTAGAACTCAGCTTCTTGTTGTATGAATGTATCACACCTTCTTTCCTACCATTTCTCAACACCATATTTGTAAATCCAATGAGGCATCCTCTAAAAAATCACTTTAAATCTTTTGTCCTGACAATGGTACCATTTGTTGGCGCATGGTTGAGACCAGGGTTCTCTAAGGTTTCCAAAACAAGGCACCATTGTAGTCTAGTAATGCTGACATATTTATCCTTCCAGATGGGGAAAGAAGTCTCAACCGAGGTGTAGCCAAGACTTGCATGATAAAGTGAGTAAGGGAGAACGCAACATTGAATTTATCGTGACACTGATTAGAGCCATGGAGAATATCCCAAAGACATGCATAAACAATGATCAAATACTAACCATACAAGAAAGATGTAATAACATGATAGAAACATAGATTCACATACTTCAAGATAGATCAACATGAATAATAATTTTAGGCCCAAAAATAGTCGATTATATTAGCAACATCTCCCTTAAATGTCATACAATAAATGTATTTCTTATGCAATAGCTTGCACAATGAGGTCTAACCCCCAAATAGTCATTACAGGCTCAAAACCTATTGCACAAGCTCAATACTACCAACAAAGCCCATTACAATATCTTATCAATACTGACTCAATCCCAACCCAATCAATGGTAGTAACAATATCTCTCTCCTATGCGCTTCATTAACTATTAACCTCTTCTTTGATGCACTGCCTTCCTCTTTATACTTTTCTCTTTGCCGCTTCTTGGATTCCTTGTTCTGTTATTTTTTCGGATTTTCCCCACTAGTGCTCGATGATATTGTCCTTTTTTATTACTCATCCAACTGGCACATGGTGCTTTTTGTTGTCTCCATTGTTGTTACACTTTAAATTAGCTCTCTATTCTTCTAAAAAAAAATCCATTGCTTCTTCAACTTCCTGTTGGCATACTTCACTTTCCCCAAAATTTCAACGTTTCCAAAAACGAAGGGCCCAACACTAAGTGCATCTCTAAAGAAAATATTCCTCCTCTTACAGTTGGATGGAACTTGAGTCTTCTTATGTATGGGAGTTGTTCGACTTTATGGAGATTGGAAAACGAAACAACACTCTTATAAGTTATTTTTCAAAATTTTATCAATTAACACACTTACAAAAAGATACCTTATAATTTAATATAACAAAACTCACCACAGGTGAGAGTGTAAGTCATGAGGGTGTTTCCCTCCTCCATGACCCTAACCTCTCTAGGATTCCTCCCAATAGTATTTACAAGAATCAAAGAATCGAATTTAATCAAAATGCCTAAAATTGATTCCATTCATGTTGGATAAAAATTTCATCAATTAATGTTCTCACTATGAATAACTCAAGTAATGGGAGAGATTGGATAGTACACAGAGTGCTCGGCTAGAAAAGGTGCTCCAAGTTAACAATTAGTGTAGGGTCAATAGTTGTAGCTAGCATGGATGAATGAACAGGGGTTGTATCCGGGATAATTAGTGTAGGGTGGACAATTATAGCCATAATGGATGCAAAGGGAGGAGCTACAACAGGGAGAGGATTGATTGGTATATAGTGGATAGGTGGTGGGGGTGGGTAGCGATAAATCCCCATGGGATATAATATTGAGCGAAGTACCATAAGTGGGAAATGGAATCCCAGGTGTTGGGTCAAGGTGTCCAATGACCAAACCCACCCTATAGTGTAAGATGTAGTGATAGATAGGAAAAGGTGGTAGTGGTGAACAAGTGAGTTTTCATCCATATCATGAGATGAATATAGCATTTAGAATGGCTTAATCCTTGTCAGCCAATTATTGTCTTGTGTTATGCTTGAACTCTATTTCTTAAGATGGTGTGAGGAACACAATGCAACATTATAAATAACTAGGTGTGAGGAACACAATGAAACACGCTGCGACAGCCGATTTATCAACATTGCCTTGCTTTGTCGTAGTGTAAGTACTTCCGCGTGACTCCATTCTGACACTCCAAATATTGCATCGATGCATTTCCATAATAGACAAGTTAACTCCAAATATTGCATCGATGCATTTCCATAATAGACAAGTTAACTTTCAAATTTCAACACCGTACCCAATATTGCATCGATGCGTTTCCATGATGGACAATTTGCCAACCAATTTTCAACCTTGTACTTAAATATTGCTTTGATGTATTTTCATAGTTGCATTACACAAAGATTCGCAGGTGCTCAATAATTGTTATAGCCTTTCTCTAAAGATGCATGACATAACATTCATTACATGTGCTTAATAAACACTGCAATTTTTAACGCATTTTAATATGAATATAGCCAGATAATGGTGTACAACGATATTGCCGACATGTAAGTATTTTCTTGTTTGGATAACTGTGAAGACATGGACGATCCAGCACCAAAACATTTTCAAGAGTTGGGGTACAATCTTGTCGACGGAAGTAGCTCGGAATTTTCCTTCGTAGTACTTTTGCTTCATTATTTTTGTGGGAGTGTTTAATTATTGCGGTAATATGGGCGGAGGGTTTGATTTTTTCCATAATCAGTGAAGACCTTTTTTTAATATATAGATGTTTAATACTTCCCATCATTTATCTTTTTTTCAGTTATAGGTTTTAGGATTAATAAACAAACCATACTTTTTGGGGGGGAGTTATCAAACATTTTACTTTACTAATCTCAACTAACATTTAAAATATATATCTCAACTAACATTTAAAATATATATATATATATTTTAAATGTTAGTTGAGATTAGTAAAGTAAAATGTTTGATAAAATATGGGATGCTTCTTTTATATTTTTCTAATTTAAATTTTAAGTTCGTTTAAATATTGATTAATTTCATTATATGAATATTGTAGTAAGTTAGAGTTTGATTATATAAAAGTTTTACTTCATCATAATTAAATAATCATTACAATTAAATAATAACAAATTTAAAAAAAAGGTTGAAATTTAAAATCAAATAATGACATCTAAAATCAAATATGTAATAATGAAAACTCCTTAAAAAAATGCTAATGTGAATGATGTTGGTCAATTTTGTTGACCTTGATACTTTATCATTTATAAATATTAATATGAAATTAAATCATAAAAAGCTTAAATCAAATATGTAATAATGAAAACTCCTTTAAAAAATGCTAATGTGAATGATGTTGGCCAATTTTGTTGACGTTGACTAAAATTCCATTCTAATTGATATATTTTGTCTCTTCCTACGAAATTCAAGGAAAGAGAAGATAATTATCAAAGTAAGATGTGATATATTTTGTTCTTCCTACAATTTTGGATAAGAGAAAATAAATATTATCAAACTTGGTATATTTGATATGTTGTATACTTACTAGTATAGTGAAATATATTTATGTTTATATTTTGAAAAGAAATATAAATACCACATTAAGAGAAAATAAATATTATCAAACTTGGTATATTTGATATGTTGTATACTTACTAGTATAGTGAAATATATTTATGTTTATATTTTGAAAAGAAATATAAATACCACATGTCATTTATCAATGTACAATGGAATATATCATAGTTTTATGGGAACCACTCCCTGCATTTCTAATAACTCTAAAACTTGTTCTTTAAGTTAAGGGAGTTTGAGAATTTGTTGGGAAAGTTCCCAATTGGTTGGGAATTTGGGAGTTTTTTGGGAGTTTTAAATCAAAGAAATGAGAGCTTGAGAACCAATTTCTTAAAAAAAGAACTTTAAATTAGAATTATGTTAAATTAAAATGTAAACATATTTATTTCATTATTACAAATACATAATTTCTTACAAATATTTTTATTATATTTATTCAAAATATCACTAATAAAACTAAGTAAAAATTAGTTAAGCAAGAAAACTTAATAATACTCACTTTATTTTTCGATTTTGTAATGTTTGTTCAAGCCTTCTCATGTTCAAATCCAGAGGAGTAGCGTATGTATATCTTTAGATTTTACCAGTAAAATAAAATTCAGAAGAGTAGTGTATGTATATCTTTAGACTTTACCAGTAAAATAATTAGATTGAGGAAGTATTATACACCAATTTGGTATCTGACTTAGATATAATATTAAAAATAAATTATTATTATTATTATTATTATAAAAAATGAAAGTGTAAATAAATTAAGAATACTTTAACTAATAATGAAAATAGATATCAATATTTCTGGTTTTAAAATGCCACAAAAATTATTTTAAATCCATATTATCATAAACATTAAATCTTAATATTAAGTGAGAATTGATTTTTTTGACAATTCAAAGGATAAATTTTTATTTTTAACATAAAATATATAATTAAAATGATTTTAAATTGATATAATTACAATAATAAATGAAATTGATTCAATTGCAATGATAAATATTAACATAGTTCCATAAAATTGTAATAAAAATATTAAAAATACAGTATCCATATTTAATAAAAACAATAATTTTCGATGAAATTTTGAAAAGAAAGCACGTTACCCACTCCCGTTGAAAACTAAAACCTAAAATGTCTGATTTAAATATTAATTGGCACCTAAAATCTTAAATCTAAATATCATTTACCGACAGTGTATATCCAAAGATATATAGTGTTAAATAGTATTCGTGATTTAGAGTGTGTTCAGATATGTGGGAGTCCCAATTTCATTTTCTCTGTCATTTCTGTATAGGCTTGACCTAAATATGCCGAAAACGACTCATTCGAACTGATGTTTGGAACATTTCCATGGCAGCTTCGAACGGTGAGAATCTCGAAACCAATGCTTCCCAGTAGTTCGAAAATTTCGATTGAGTTTCGAACGCTGATTACTGCGTTACTGAGCTGCTTCTTCAAAGTATCCCATTATATAGAAGGCTTAAATCTTGCCATGGCATTATATTCGACTTCATCTACTCTGCTCCCTCGCCGTCCTCACCCACGGCCCAGAAAAGTCTTCGACTGTAGATCATTTTCTGGTAAGAATCTACCCACAAGAATGGCCGCAGTTACAGCTCCCATGCAGATTCCACGCATAACCAGAGGAGGATTCGTTGTTCAAAGCTCTAGGCAAGATTTAATAAATCATCCATGTTACCCAGACCATGAGATGATCGAATTCGGGATCAGTGCTCATCAGAATAAAAATGATGATGGCCATGTACAACTAGCGGATATGTGGAAAGAAAAACAAAGTTTCCACAATTGGACTGGAATATTGAATCCTCTGCATCCACTGCTTCTCTCAGAAATCATCAGATATGGAGTGTTCGTGCGAGCTTGTTATGAAGCCTTTGATCTGGAGCCCGGATCTAAGTTTCATGGGTTCTGCAAATACGGTCGTCAGAGCCTGCTCGGTGAGCTGGGGATGGAGAGTTGCGGTTATCAAGTTACAAAATACATCTACGCCACGCCGGACATTAACATTCCCGATTTGATAAAGAATAAGTTGGAAGGAGATCGATCTAACTGGATTGGTTACGTTGCAGTTACAGAGGACGAGAAGGAGATTAAACGACTTGGACGTAGAGACATTGTGGTGGCATTGCGAGGCACTGCTACGTACGCGGAATGGTTGGCCAATCTCATGTATATCTTAACCCCTACCCGTTTAAACCCGTTAAACCCTTCTGGCGATGTGAAGGTAGCGATGGGTTTATTGGGCCTCTACACTTCAGAGGATTCTACGTGCAGGTTCAACAACGGAAGCGCCAGAGAGCAACTTCTGTCTGAGATTGCAAGACTGATACATAAATACGAGGAAGAGGAGCTGAGCATAACCCTGACCGGACACAGCATGGGAAGCGCATTGGCTATCTTGTGTGCTTATGATATCGCAGAGCTGGAACTAAACCGTTATTATTATTCTCGATCGAAAATACCCATCACTGTCTATTCATTTGCAGGCCCCCGCGTTGGAAATACCGCCTTCAGAGATCGGTGCGAGCAGCTGGGCCTCGGGATCCTGCGTGTCGTGAACGTTCACGACATGGTGAGGAAGATACCAGGCGTACTATTTAACGAGAATATGCAGCTCTGGGAAAACGTGATGGACAGAATTAATCCATGGAGTTATTCTCACGTCGGCGATGAGCTAGCGCTGAATCACAAGCTGTATCCCCAGTTCTTCGAGAGTAAGGTTCATCATCCCTCTTGCATTCATAACCTGGCGACATATTTGCAACTCTTAAGTTGCTGCAGCTGCAACCGCCATGATCATCATGAACAGGCAAACTCCGAAATCTTGTCCTAATGTTCCCGTAACAGGCATTCTCGTTCTAATGTTCCCGTAACAGGCATTCTCGTTCTAATACTTATACATATTTTGTCTTCTAGAGGCTCTTAACTAACCTTTAAAAAGCTTAGACTTTTTCAAGATCAAAGCATATGTATTCAAAACTTTTCAAGATCAAAACATATATATTCAAAAGCAACCTAGGGGTTGGAAAAACAATTTGCATTCTACTTTACTCTTGGATCTCTTCCAAAAAACCAAATTGCATTCTACTTTATTCATGGATCTCTTAAAAAAACAAAAAAATAGATGATATTACAAACGAGAACCAAGTATTTTCTCCTTCAAAGTAAATTGCTTTTTAGAAAGTTTGTATACCTGTAAAATTGTCTATACATATGATTGAATAAAACATTTATGAATGTGTTTCTTAATCTTCTTTATATGATAAGATGTAACAATATTTATATGATAAGATGTAACAATAGACTTTTTATCTTATTTATTTATTTTCCTACTCAATGATGAGTTTGGAATCACCCAAACCTTATATATTAGATATTTTTTTTTATGTTAGTTTAAGTAGAATCCATAATGCATAAAACTCATAATGCATAAAACTCTACTTATTTAAAGTAGAATCCATAATGCATAAAAATCTATTTATTGTTTTTTTAGCTTTATTGTATATTTAAATATAATAAAGTATATTTTTATAAGTAAAGGATGAGACCACTTGCTCTACATGTGTTTGGATTTTTTTATAAACATCATCGAAAAAATTCCTAACCCATGGTTTTGTTAATTTTTAAATAAAACAATGTTCTAGACATTTTAACTTTTTTTGCAATACAAAGTAATGCATCATGTCATGACAGTGATCTATTTACCATTTCTCAAAGCATGTTGTAAAAGACTCACCTTCCCACTTCCCTTTACCTTCAATTAGCTTTAGTGTCTCTAACCATACTTATTTTCTAAGTGGGCAATGGACTAATAGATGATATACCATCTCCTCTTGGATATTACACATTATACACCTACTTGGTCCATACCATGTTCTCTTTTGGAGATCATCCATTGAGTCAAAAAAATGTTAAGCAAAACCAACCAAATGAAAATCATTGTATTTAGAGGACTATTCAACATCCATATGTATTTCCACCAGCATTTTTTATCATTTTTTCTCCCTATTGCACCTTTTCCTTATATCCTAGTTTTCCAATATAGTGTCCAGTTCTTTTTGTTAGGATATTTAGACACTTGTGAGTTGGTTAAGATCAGATCGGCCTAATGTTCCTTTAGGTAAAAATGTCTCTCATCAGTATGCATTTGTAGTTATGTAATCCAGCAATGACAATATGTTTTAGCCATAGAGTGATCCAATGGCTCATATTCTCATCAACCTTGATGGATGCCTATATTGGTTCATGGTTTAACATTTGATTGGTCCATGATCTCTATTTAAAGAGCATGTAGGGTCATTTTTTAATGATCAATTTTGAGTGAGAAACTCTCTTGTAAAATATTTTTTCTTTTTCCTTAATAAATTTCTTCAAGTCGCCACATTGGCTTGGATCATGAACAATTTCCACATTAGAGAGTTTTAACCACATCAAAGCATTGGTGTTATTATATTTGATTTGGTTGTGTGAGTGGCTTCTTAAGGTTTTCATCTTATGTAGGAATACCACTTTTCGTCGAACATGGTATCAAATACCATTTGAAGACCTACTCCCATAGTAGATCGAAATTCGAACATGTGTTTTCATATTTATGGGTTATATTCTTTATGTTCATGTTTTGAATGACCATATTGTTCTATTTCATCCAAAGTATTTCTTTCAATTGTAAACACTTTTTTGTTTCACTTGAAAATATTTCTATTTTCCCAAGACACAACCATTTTTGTCAGATCCAAATCTATTAACTATGAATGTACACCATTTATTTTTAAATTACAAAGTTAATTTTTCAGTTTTCTATTTTTGTCCTTAGTTTTCTACTCTTTATGATCTGTGCATACTCTTTTTCATGTGCTTTGTGCAATGTTGGAAAATTAGAAACAAAGTAGAAAGTTTTTTCCTTTCTATGTATGTTATTTTCTATGCGCTTTATGTGAGCTCAATGAATAAAAAACAAAGAGAAAACTTTCATTTTCCAAATAAACTAACCCATATCTTGCCCCATTATTGTTGAGATTCGGCAATTATTTTTTCAAAATTTTCCTTTCTTTTGTATGTAGCCATGTTGAAGTTCTTTGCAAGAGAAAACAAATGTTTTGGGGTAAGAACACACTTCAAATACAAGAGTTACCAAAATCCCTCCTCCATCAAAATTGATATATATTTTGCATTAGCTCACTTGGTTAAAAATTGTTTTATCGATTAGGAGATATCTTCTTGTTCCTCCCTAAAAACTTATTTGAAGAGCCCACTTATCAAAGTGTATGTGAATTTCCTTAAAGCAACTCGCATATGTACGTGGGTTCCTTGTTAGTAATCTGTGTACATGTTAATTTTGGATTAAAAAAAATCTGGTATAGACATTTGGGGTGAGGTTTATGGGTTTTTATGTTCCATAACTTCCTAAATACCATACATAACGACTTCAACCATCAAAATGGAGTATAAAAGAGAGTCTTGGGGTAGAGGAAAAGGATAACTAGGATGGCTAAGAAATGCACTATTATGTTGGCCTTTTGAAGATTATCCTACAAGTGCCCTGTTTCCCTACTATTTGAGATTGTCCCCTCAGTGTGGAATCCCTTGTTTCTAGAATTTGCATTCACCTTATCTTGTCAGGAAGAACACCTATGTCTTCCTTTGGCTTGCTAGAGTGCAGAGTGCTGGAGGCACCCCTGTACATTTTCATCCTTGGTTTGAGGAACTTGGAGCCTAGTTTTGAGATCATGTTGCAACGGTTACATGTTCTAACCGACCCCCTTTTTTTTTTAAATAAAGGAACATGCATTCTTGTATAATTATTTGTATCAATTTATGATTTTGATGATGTTATGTGTATGTTATTTTTAATCTAACATTGAATTTGAATTCATCATATTCAGTTAGTTAGCAGATAACTACTTTCTTGCCGTTGGATACTTCTTTGTCTACAAAACTTTTAGAGGGTTGTTGCGAAGGACACTCATAGTGAAAGACATCAAGTGAGATCTACTTCAAACGTATGATTCTAGGAGTGTTCTCATTTACGTATGATTCTAGATTTTTTTAGTATTTTTTCGATTAGTTTTACTTTAAATTCAAATAGTTGGAATTGCATATTTGAATTTTTGAATCTATAATTTAAGTGTTTCAAAGTTTTCAGTGATGTTAAATGTATTTATCATCTATCAAAAATTTATAAATAATAAAATTTGGATTATGATAAGAAAAAATTAATTATAACACACCTGTTAAATTAAATTTGCGATAATGTGTATAGATTTAAAATAATCATGTACAACTAGAGGCTCTTAGTTTACTAGAGGCTTTTACCTTTAAAAATCTTAAAGGCTCTTACCTTCAAAAATCTTAGAAGATCAAAACATATGTATTTAAAAGCAACCTACGGGTTGGAAAAACAATTTGCATTCTACTTTACTCTTGATCTCTTCCAAAAAAAAAACACAAATTGCATTCTACTCTACTCATGGATCTCTTCAAAAAAATTAGATGATAACAAATTGCATTCTACTCTACTCATGGATCTGTTCAAAAAAATAGATGATATTACAAAAGAGAAACTAGATGATATTACAAAAGAGACCAAGTATTTTCTCCTTCAAAGTCAACTGTTTTTTAAGAAAGTTTGTATACTTCTAAAATTATCTATACACATGATTGAATAAAACATTTATGAATGTGTTTCTAGCTTCACATAATCTTGTTTCCATGATAGGATGAATAAACTTTTTTTTATCTTATTTATATTTTTATCTTATTCAATGATGACTTTGGAATCATCCAAACCTTATATATTAGATATTTTTCTTATGTTTTATTAAGTAGAATCGATAATGCATAAAACTCTACTTATTGTTTTTCTTTAGCTTTATTGCATATTTGAACATAATAAAGTGTTTTCTCTCAAGTAAAGGATGAGACCACTTACTATACATGTGCTTGGATTTTCTTGACAAGCATCATCAAAAAAATCCCTGGCTTATAGTTTTGTTAATTTTTAAATAAAACAAAGTTATTGGCATCTTAAATTTTCTTGCAATACAAAGTAATGCATCATGTCATGACAATGATATATTTACCATTCCTCAAAGCATGTTGTAAAAGACTCTCTTTCCCATTTCCCTTTACCTTAAATTAGTTTTAGTGCCTCTAACCATACTTCTCTTCCAAATGGGAAATGGACTAATAGATGATATATCATCTCCTCTTGGATATTACACATTATACACCTACTTGGTCCATGCCATGTTCTTCATGCCATGTTCTCTTTTAGCAATTATCCTGAGTCAAAAAAATGCTAAACAAAACCAGCCAAATGAAAATCATTGTATTTAGAGGACTATTCAACGTCCATATGTATTTCCACCACCATTTTTTTTCATTTTTTTCTCCCTATTCCACCTTTTCCTTATATCCTAGTTTTCAAATATAGTTTGCAGTTGTTTTTGTCTCTCCTGTAATTTTCCTCTTTTCTTCAACAAAGAGATTTCAAATAATATCTTCTATATTTTGAGAAGACATGCTAGTGATTTTTTGATTTCTTTCTCTCGATGGTAGTCCCTAGGTATTTATGATCACACAAACTTTGTGGCTTTTAGACTGTTGAAGTCATAAAAGTGAATTTTTTTTCTTTAAAAGGCATGAGACTGTTGATACGACTTCTTATTCTAGTACCATATTAAAAAATTGTAAATGTGTTGAACCTGCACACAATAGATCTAGCTAAAAAATAATACACACATTTGCAGAGAGAATTGGAGAA